>CABFWB010000675.1:84161-101531 GCA_902151455.1 Timema bartmani | reverse complement strand
CATATTATAATGGTCCCTAGGGGCACATATTATAATGGTCCCTAGGGGCACATATTATAATGGTCCCTAGGGGCACATATTATAATGGTCCCTAGGGGCACATATTATAATGGTCCCTAGGGGCGCAAAAATATTAAATCTGCCACTGTCTATCGGGACTCATCAGAAAGAAGTGTGAAACATGCAACTTCCCAAAAGAGGAAACCAAAAAACACAAATTGGAGAAAAGGGAAATTGGCAAATGATGATAGGACCCTTAGAGAGGAACATGTAAAAGGAATAACACTTAGGACAAACACAGAAAAGGACATTGGGTGTGAATGTCTAATATATCTATTTAGGGAAAACCTATTTTCCTTTTTTACAATCGACTTTATTAAAGAAGCAGCCAATACTTCTTTGCCCAGTGGCAGCAATGTAAAGTATGAACTGTGTTCTTCTCTTCATTGTATTAGCCATCTTGTTATTGCTCCTTTTATACGTTTTCTATTCAGCTTTCCTGTACCTTCTTACAATATTACAAACTACTTCAAAAAGTGGAAAGAGGTTTTCCTTAAAGATATATATTTCTAAGTTTGTAATATTAGATTTCTTCACTTTTAAAAACAAAGACATGTAAATACTGTGAACATTATGAAAGCTAAAGAAATAAGACATCTTTGATTACTTTCAAAGTGGATTAATTTGCAGGTATAAATATGTTTTACCTTTCAAAGAGATTGTATTTTTAGGGTGCAGCCTATATTCAAGGGTGGCTTATTTTCAGATCATTGCAGTAAATTTTATCTTAAATTTTTTAATTCCAGAGTTCGATATCTTAACATTTTACCAATTCAATATTTTTGCATGTAACATTAAAAATATGTTGTGTTTTTTTTTTAACTTATATAGTGTACTCTAATGTATTTGCAAAAAACAACTAGAGAGTGTAAATAGTTTAAAAAAATAACCATAAGAATGTTATGTTTTATTTGTGCAATATCACTTTAACACATAGGTCATGTTAAGTATATTTACAATTAGCCAATACTTTAGTTAAACAGCAAAAAACTAATAATAATATTTAAAAAATCCCATTCTGAATGTTTCTCTTTTGTTTGGCTACTATAACTTTCATTTCCTGGAATTTGAGAGTTGAGAATTATGGTATCGAAAATTATCATTTTGAGATTGATTCTTTGAATACCAGTAAGCAGGCCCGCCAGGTACTATTGGTACTGGGCTTAGGACTTCATGTGCCCTTACTCAAAATCCAGATTAACAATTATAAAATAAAATTGTAGTAGACCTATATTAAATAAAATAAAACATAAATGATAAGCAATAAAATGTCTATCCATACCAAGGAATAAATAATGCATGCCAATCCCACCATTTGGGACTTACTCTGGAGGAACCTACTGGCATTTGTCACAATTATATTATTGGTTAAGTCTAGTCTCGTCCTTTTTTTCATAATGTTTGGAATTTTCCTGGAGTCTCTTAGGTTTTTACTGAAATTAAATTTGGCACGTGAAGTGAGTTGAGTAGTGGATCAAGTTTAATTTTAATTCAAGTATTTTATTATGTGATTAATATGTAAGTGTTCATTAATGTATGCCTTTGCATACATTACTTTTGTTTTTTGAAAGTGACCAAAAAGTTTTAGACAAATGCACAAACATATATTCGCCCCCCTTTAAATCTCTTTCACTCTCTAATATTCTTGAATATTAAGCTTAAAAATGGCTTTGTATCAAATTCCAAAAAATTTCTAATCACATGCAATTTTCAAGAATTTCCGGGCAAAGACTGCCCTAAATATATTCTAGGGACATTCAAATTTAAAAAAATCCAGGTGAGCACCTCTCCAAAAAGCTTTTAGAGGTATCCAAATTTCTAAAGGTTTGTTGTGGAGGACCACTATAAATAGCATATAAATCAGTCTAATTTAAAAAAAAATCAGATGAGGTTCTTTCCAGATATCTTCTAGGGGTATTCAATTTTCAAACATTTTCTGAGGGAGGGTCCACAAGGCCCCCCAAAAAAACACCTTTTTTGCATTAATTTATCCCCTCCTTCTTATCCCCATACAAATTATGTTCTACCATCACGGAGGTCGGGTAAGGCAGAGAAGGGGGCCCACACTCTTCCCTAGTACTGGGCCTAATTTGAGCACCTGGGGGGCCTGCCAATAAGAATCAAGGATATCAAAGTATCAAGTAATCAATTTGATATCTTTAATTTTGAGTAATGGTCTATTTACAGTGGTGGACAGTCTATAAACACTTTTGCTCAGAGATTTTTAAAATAAACACATGATGGTATTTTCTATAGACATTACTTGAAATGCTATTTTTTCTGTATTATTACTTTATTATAACTGTTGTTTGAAAATATGAAATTCAATGCACTTTTGTAATGTATCCTCCCCATTACAAAATATTAGCATTTGGAGTATTTTAATACTAATTCAAGTTCTCTCAGGACAAAACTGAGATAAAAATAAATGTTTATAATCATGACCTTATAGCTCATAAAATATGACTAGTATGTTGAGCCAAACACATTATTTTTATTGCAATCAAAAACATTTCAGCATAACCATTTTTGTCAGTGTTCCTATAATCACAGTTTCAATTGTAAATTTTTGCTGCTGTTACTATTTTTTCAAAATAAGCTATGTTTATTTATATTTATCTTATGCTATTTACTACCGCTAAGGGAAAGGTGATGTCATCCATATTTTACGAAGTCAGTACCCGCACGAGTTGTAGTTTTTCTGCGGCGATGCAGAGGCTCGGTGGTAAGGTAATCCACATGGATGCAACATCCTCTTCGGTCAAGAAAGGAGAAACTCTGGAAGGTATTTTAAGTTGTTTTTTCTTTGAACTACCACTATAGTGTTTTTATCAACATTGAAAAATTAAATAAACATATAAATATTAAAATAAAAAAGTGTGTGATTTACTTTTGAAATAGTTTTTAGCCAATTTTATTTTGCACCTCGACCATTTTGTTATTTAATATCCATAACAATGAATTCTTGCACGCAAGCTGAATAACCACTACTGGCTTGCTTAGCCTACGGTAACTTCACTAGAGCACCGTTAGCCATCACTTTTCAGGGTCCCTGCAGAACCTTCACAGCTACCGCAGTGATCACACACAGTCTCCACTGTACTTCACCCCCGCAGGCAATCCCCTACTTTATGATGTTGCCCGTCTCCCTCGACTTGGATGAGGGATTGACCTTGTGCAAGAGGCCAAGGAGGTATATAAGAAGAAAGCAAAGAGGGTAGGGGAGGATAAGAATTGAAGTTGGTTGTAAAATGAGACAAAAATGATGGAGTAGGACATTGTGGGTAGTAATAAAGTACTGTATAGAATGTTCAGGAGTAAAAGAAGAAGTCGGGTTGAAATGTTAGACAAAACTATAGAATGCTCTGTTAGAAAGGAAGGGAAATGTGTTGAGAATATTTCCAAGAGCTGCTGATGCTAACAGAGTAATGGAGGATGAAAGAGACGATGAAGCAGACAGTAACCAAGTGTAAGGTACCTGGAGGAAGAGGAAATGAAAAGCATGAAGGGGAAGAAATGAGTGTGAAGATGGAAAGAAGGGGCTGCCGTGGCTGTATTGACTGATTAAAGTAATATGGGAGGAGGAATTTTAATTTTTTTAAAACACTTTCCTTAAGATGGCCACCATTATATTATGCCCTACACTGTTGTATGTGCTCCTAGAATCTTGACATGACTTTGTGCAATGTCTCTTATTGAATTGCTTTAAATTCCTTAATTGTTCTTGGGCAATTCATGTAAACATGACCCACAAGAAAAAGTCTGGGTTGTGGCAGAGTTGGGTGGCCGGCCAGAGGTTAGTTGGTCCTCCGAGTAGGCCGATGTTTGGGCTGTGTGGGCCATTGCCTCATCTTGCTGGGGACACATCACATGTTGTTGGTATCTGTACCCTTATGTTCCAGTTCAGGGGTCAGAAAGGTCGAACATCACTGGAATGTTTCGCACAATGTTTCCTGTCAACCTTGTTTCACGATTTGGAGACATTGTCCGACCACCACATTCACCAGACTTAACAGCTCCGAACTTTTGCAGAACAGTTTTCAGTAGGGGTCTGCGAGCTTGGGTTTTTTCATTCTAGTCGAACTTGAGTCGAGTATTTCTAAAAGCTCCCGAATTTGAATAGAGTTCGAGTATAGACCTATTCATAATTTTAAAATGTTAAAAAGTATATTAAAACACGTGTTCTTAAAATATGAATGACACTCATTTTTATAAATAGTAAATACTTTTGAAAAAAAAAGTTATATAATGGAAATATCTGTTTTTAAATTAGAAATAACATTTATAAAACACAATTTAAAAAACAAAAACAACACTCATGTCTTTAAGGACATTGAATGTCAGGCCTCCACCGTGGTTCGGATCCCACTTTAAACTGTAGGTCCTCCATTTCATCTCAAAATCACCCTACCATTACACATCAGCATAAGTGCTCGAGCGAGTAGTAAGACGTGGTGCTATTAATAATAATTTAAGGACATTAAAATTACACTAACAATTATAAAACAAAGTTAATAAAATGAATAATTGCAAGATGGCTTGGAAATGTATAACAAGACAGTGTAGAAACACTGTACAGTGATGTAAAGTGATAGTGAAGGAAGTCAACCTGAAAGGATAGTTATGTTAGGTCTAGATAGGAACAAACACATTCCTCTCTTCATGTTTTCTTAAACTTTTACACTTTCCACTTATTCAAAACTTCCACAGTTGCACATTAGTTTGAATTTTCAGAAATATTGGTTTTTCATCGATGTCTTTTCATATGAAAAATAAATATTTCTGAAAATTCAAAACAATGTGCAACTGTGGAAGTTTGAAAAAGTAGGAAGTGTAAAAGTGTAAGAAAAAATAGAAAAGTGTGTTTGTTTATTAGACCTAACCTAACTATCCTTTAAGGTTGGCTTCCTTCACTATCACTTTACATTATTGTAGAGTGTTTCTACACTGTCTTGTTGAAAAGTTAATAAAATTGACTTTTTAATAGGCTAATATTTCCTCAAAATATGCTTCATTAACTTAATTTATCGTATAATAAAACGTAAGAATCATAAACAATTAGAAATTTTAAGTATTTCGTATCATTCCTTAGTGTAATCGTGCATCGTCTTCTGTTCTATTTCCATTCCTTTATGCTCAGTTGAACATGCACATTTTACTGGCTCTCTTTACATATTATTTTGTTGGGAAATTTACTTCAATTTAATTTTTAATGCTAATAAAAGTTGATGCTCATACTTTAAAATTAAAAATAATATTTCTAGCAAACAATATGAAATAGTAAGTGGATTTTTAATATAAGTGTGGTAAAATATGTATTTCAATAAATAAATAAGATCAACATTGATTTTAAACACATTAGCCAACATAATTCTATAACTAAATAGTAACTAAACTAGAGCTAGTTTTGTAGCTAAATGTATTAATTAATATGAGTTTTAATTATCTTAAGTTTGAAAACATTTAATATATTTTTGATATTACATTTTTAATTTAACATAAATTATTATTTTAGGAAGGGACCAGGTAAAAATATTAAAAAGAATCATTCAAATATTTAGTAATCCTCTTAGCTATTTTTATTTTCATTGCTTTGTCCTGGCAATACAAGTGAACAACTTCAATCAAGTATAATTTAAAATGGACGACAATATTGAATAAATTAACAGTCGAAAGTGGTTTTAAAGCTCTATTACATTATTAATGTGAAAATTGAAATTCATTTTTAACAATTTGTTAAGCAACCGAATGATTTATAAGTGAAAATGCTGATATTATATCAATTAAATAAACTATGCATACTATTAAGTTTTAAAAATTGATTATTAAGTACATCAAGTAGAAGCTCGAAAATGAGGAGCCTACAAAACTTTCGATCTCGATCTCGAGCTTGTCGCTTAAGCTTGAGATCGAGATCAAAATACGAGTACTCGCAGAGCCCTAGTTTTCTGAACAATTCAGGAAATTAAAGAATTGTGGTGGAAGTTGACACAATTTGGACAATGTCTCTTGTTGAAATGGTTCAAGTTTCTAGGAGTGTATACAGCAGTATATGGCATACTATGGTGGCCATATTTAGGACATTGTTTTTTAAGAAATTAATAATTCAAGAGTTTGTAGAAATTTGTCAATCTTTTGTTGTTATTTTAAGTTTAATTTGAAACATTTAGTAGTTAAAATATTATGGATTTACCAGTAAACCCTTGCGAAACTTTCGCACATTCAACCTTCCTCCACCCCCTAAAAAAATGTAGTCTTTTGTTGGGTTGTTGAAATTAAATACTCAGCGAAGTGTATACACAAAACAGCAAAGAGAGTTTATTAATGGGAACGTATTTACAATTTACAATACCTCTTTGTATATAATATTTGATGTCAGGATGCGATGTTAAATTTTTGTTTTAACTTAGATTTTAAACAATGTGTTTTAACTAAAACTGAGTGTGCTAAGTCAGAAGTCGGTAAAAAAAATGCTATCCACTGATACCTTGTTCATTGCTGTAGGCTTTGTATTAGTTGAGAAAACGGGATGTTGACAACAGAAATAATAAATAGGATAGATGTAGAAAAGGCATATGATAGTGTGAATGGAAATAAAGTTTGGAAAGCGATGGAGGAGTTCTGATGAGAGTGAAAAGCATGTATAAGGATAACAGGAGGGAGTTGTGAGAGGACGAGATGGTTCCAAAATAAAAAATGTAGTGAAGTGGGATAGTGCCCTCTCACCATTACTATTTGTAATGGTAATAGAAATGGGACAGGGGAAAAATAGGGGTGAAAGAATGAAAGCCGTAATGTTTGATGAATGACTGGATGGAATAGGGAGAAAAGGAAGAGGAATAGAGGAGGATAGAGGCATTTTACTAGACTGACCCGGCCACAGGCTGGAAACAGTTGATTATTATTATTATTATTATTATTATTATTATTAGTGGTAGTGGTAGTGGTGGTGGTAGTGGTAGTGGTAGTGGTGGTGGTAGTGGTAGTGGTGGTGGTAGTAGTAGTGGTGGTAGTGGTAGTGGTAGTGGTAGTGGTAGTGGTAGTGGTAGTGGTAGTGGTAGTGGTAGTGGTAGTATTAGTTAAAATAGTAAAGATATAGGGTTATTAAATGAATCAACTCTTTATGCCCTATCCTTTATATCCCTAACCTTCTTTCCTGTACTTTCTTCCATATATGACAATATTTTTCAAATACAAACTCAAATACTGACATTTTCTAAATATAGTTATTTATTTAGATAGTAGTGGTGAACTTTTAACAACTCTTATCATCTTAATGACATGTATGTTTGTGTAGACACGGTAGCTGTGATGGCGAGTTATGCAGATGTTGTAGTTCTCAGACACCCAGAGCCAGGGGCAGTAGCAGTAAGTATCCAACTTAATAATACTTGTAATTGCTGTAAAATGGGATTGTGATTTGAATGTGAAGTATTCAATAGTTAAAAAAGTTATTAAAACTGCTATCATTTATTCATACCACTTCTCATATGATCTGCAGCTGTCACTTTTTTCATGAGTATTAATGCAGATAAAAAAAATCACATAACTCCATTTCTTCAATGTAAACATAAACTTTTATTTTATTTTTTTAACTGCTCTTAGGGCCAATGTTTCAGTGTCAGTTTAACATAGTTTACCGTTTGAATGGCTTCTTATGTGGAGGTTAGTTGACTTGGAGTTAATTTGTTTAATGCAGAGGTTGGTAGTATATTTTTACTCAAATGTAACTTGATCAAAAATATTTGTTAGTGAAAATGGGAATAAATGAATGTTGACATGCGTTAATAATCATTATCTAATTTAATTTCAAATACATTTGCAAGTCTTCTGGATGTTTCAGACAGATTTTACTAGTATATTATATACTACTATTCCCTCCAAAAACTATTACATTATTTTTAAATCTACTTAATAGATTTAATTATTTATTTTATCCTGCTTATAAATAAACTAGCTTGTTTAAAAAAGGATGTGGAGGGGGCGCAAAAACCAGTACATATAAGGCACTTTTTTATACGAACTAGTAAATAAATACTAATTTAACATATCCTTCTACTCACAAGGATACGGAAAATCGATTTAAGCTAAAACCAAAAAAAATATTTGTTATTATAAGCAATTAAATCAAAACTCACCTAAGTCACAGGGTATTGCCATATCGCTGAGCGGAATCCTAATATTTCAAGAAAAAGTGTTAATAATGCTTGTAATATTAGGTTTTGACACTTTGGAATAGTATATAATAATAAAAAGAATTACTAATTGCATATTATAATACTTTAATAACAAGGTAATTACCATTAACTTAAACCTAAATATATTAAATTTAGATTTTGAACATCAGTTTAATATTTACGTTTCTTTGTGATTTTGATGAGTTGTTTAAATGTTGCAAACATAAAAAGGTTTTCAAATAATTGTAACATGAATAAGGTATAATTTGATTCTCCGTATCGTCCTAAGGGAAATGATTGTATACGATATTTTATTAATTGCTATTTTGTATGAATAAAAGTATCTTATATATACCTGATTATATGCACCATCAGCCTATAGGTTACCACAGCTGTTTGGGAATATGTTTTTTTCAACGACTGGGTTCAGGTTTTAAGTGAAACTTTAACTAGTGTAGGCTATGTAATACAACTGTACCTTGGCCTTTATGAAGTGTTAGAAAAAGG
The DNA here is from genome assembly GCA_902151455.1 of Timema bartmani. NCBI lineage: Eukaryota > Metazoa > Arthropoda > Insecta > Phasmatodea > Timematidae > Timema > Timema bartmani. Next base: position 92,787 of record CABFWB010000675.1, on the reverse strand, counting down.
AATAAAACATCCAAGTAAAATTTGTTTTTATACTGAATCATTATTTTAGTTTTATGTTAGTGTTGATTTGTTTAAACCATTCGGCCTACTTTATTTATTTTTAAATAAGCACCAGCTGGGTTTGAACATTTTTTAGTGACTTAAAGGTGACCTGGTGGTCTAGGGGTAAGGCGTCAGACTTCTGTGCTGAGGGTCCTGGGTTCAATCCTCGGTCCCAGCACAGATTTATCTGATTTCCAAACCCTTCCTTCACCTCTGACAAGACGTGTATTAATCACAACTTGTGAATGTGTGGAATGCCAGGCCTCCACCGTGGTTCGGATTCCACGTTAAACTGTAGGTCCTCCATTTCATCTCACAATCACCCTACCATTACACATTAGCGTAAGTGCGTACAACCCGAGCGGATAGTAAAATGCAGTGATGGTAATATTAGGTCTCTTACAGACCTGTAGAAAACCTCTCCCTCCTGCCCTTGTCTCACTATATCTTCTCTGCTGCCCCCTTTTGCCTCAATCACACTACCAACATACTTTACAGCGGTACTTCCCTGCTTGGCTCCGTGTTTTAATTGGAACCACTTTGTACACCCTATCTCCGTCTTTACACAACTCACATTATTACTATACATATTCCTTACTCTCTTAGCCACTCCTCTTTCTACTCCAGCCTCCTCCATTATTTTCCAGACTTTCTTTCTATCCACACTATCATAAGCTTTTTCTACATCCATAAATGCCATCACCAGATCCTTTACAAACTCAAATCTCTTTTTCAGCAACTGTATAATTCCAAATATTAAATCTCTCATCGACCTCTTCTCTCTAAACCCATATTACTCCTCTCTCCATCTTCCCTTCACTCTTTTTATCACTCTCCTTTCCAGTATATTTTCATACATCATTGTTATAATACCACTTATCCAATCCTCTGGCACTTTCTTCTCCCTCCACACTGCCCTTATTGCTCTGTACCACCACTGTAGACCCATTTCTCCCTCTGTCGTTATAATTTCCACCGTGAGTTTGTCCTTCCTCCTCCATCTCTTCTTCCTTCCATACCAATCCCCCTCAGGGTTCAACAATCTCTCAAAATACAATTTACACAGCTTCTTTACCTCCTAATCCCTCTCCATTATCCTTTCGTTTTCATCCATCATTCGGACCTCTTTCCTATTTTCCCTCCTCCTTTGGCTCACTTGACCATACAATATTGTCTTGCTCCCTTCCACATCAATCCACTCTTCTATCCATGTTTTTCTCCCTTCTCTCACTATCTTCTTTGAATTTCTCTATTTCTCCCTATACTTATCCCGATTCTCTCTTGTTCTTTTTGTAAACCATTCTCTAAATGCTTTATTCTTGGCATTCACTAGTTCTCCCGCATATCTCCTCTGCTGCTTCCACCATGCATTTTTTAAACCTTTGCCGCTCTTGTTCTCCTTTTATGTCATCCTTTTGTAGTGCTCCTCTTACTCTTGCTTGAAAGCTCATTCTCTCCTCCACTTGGCTGAGCTTCTATATCCTTATCCTCTTTTCCTGCTTCACTATCAGGCACCCCCTCCTCCAGCCTTTCATGTCGGCGACTAATAGTCCCCGTCCAAAGACACACATGGCAGGACCTTAATGTTCATTGTGCATGCCTTTGCTGCTCTATATAATAGAATATATGTCATCATGTACATACATTATAGTATGGACACATGTCAAAAATATGGGGTAGTTGAATTGAGTGTTGTACTTATAACTTGATTCACCCGCTTAGGACAAACATGTTAAACATTTTGGCAATAAAATATTATGTAAATTATAATTAATCTTTAAAATTAACCTTTTTCCAACAAAAAACAATAAATATATTCATACTTTGGTTCAGCCTAGGAAATCTTCACGTTGCTTCTAAACTAAAAATTGAACTTGGTCCACACCTACAATAATTGTTTGTTATATTTTGTTCAGCGAGCAGCGAATCACTGTCGTAAACCTTTGATAAATGCTGGAGATGGTGTTGGTGAACACCCTACACAAGCTCTACTGGATGTCTTTACCATCAGAGAGGAGATAGGGACGGTCAACGGTCTCACCATCACAATGGTTGGAGACCTTAAACATGGCAGAACAGTTCATTCGCTAGCAAGGTTGGGTTCTTTGTTTTTTTTTGTTACTAGCTTAAGTTTATATTAGTTTTACCTTTTTCATTATATTTACTATTTTTTATCTTTTGTTTTATATTTAGAATAAGGTATAGGAAACGTGAAGAGAAACAAATAAAAGGAACAAACACAATATGGCTTTTACATTGAAAATAAGAACACATTCCACATTTTACATTGCTGCCACTGGACAAAGAGGTGATGGCTGCCTTTTGAAGAGATTCGATCATTATCGGCCAATCCCCTGACCTAGGTTTCTTTTGCTTCAAAATTCATCAGGAGAGAGTATGAAACGCACAACGCAACTTTCTAAAAGAGGAAACCAAAAAAATACAAAAGTGGTAAAGAATGGTATAACACTTAGATAGGGGCATGTAAAAGTAATAACATAGTTAAAGGACACACACAGGAAATGGACATTAGATGCAAATATATAGTACTTCAAGGGAAACCACTTTTCACTTTATGACGTAATTGTATTAAATTTGTAAGAAGGTACATGAAGGATGGATAGAAACATATAAAAGGAATGAACTAGAGCTCTGCAAGTAGATTTAGAGCTTCGAGCCAAGCTTGTCATTAAAGCTCGGGCTCAAGATTGAAAGTTTTGTAGGCTCTTCATTTTCGAGTTTCCTCTTAATGAATATATACAAATTAATTTTTAAAACACAATGGTATGTATAGGCTATTTAATTTAAATGATATCAGCAGTCTCACTTATAAATCATTCAGTAACTTAACAGATTTGTAAAATTAATATCAAATTTTACATTATAAATGGAATAGAACCCTAAAACTACTTTTGAACTGTGAACTTATTCAATATAGTCATCCAGTTTGACTTATCCTTGATTTAAGTTGCATTACCAAGACAAAGCAATTAAAATAAAAATAGCTAAAAAGATCACTAAATAATTGAATAAACATTACTTTCACTATTTTTACACGGTCCCTTTCTAAAATTATAATTTCATTTGAATTTAAAAATTTAACATTTAAAATACATGAAAGTTAATAATTAGATAAGTTAAACTAAAAAATTATAAAATTAATTTATAATCAAGCAGTTAATAAAGTGGACAAGCACTAAAATGTACAATTTAAATAAAATTTAATAGTGAAACAAAGTGTATGATATGAACAATTAGATAAAACTACAATGCATCATCAACTAAAAATAAAATGTTCAAACAAGTTGATGAATAGTCTTAAAACATAAGTTGACACATTAAAAAGGCCATATTGTGTTCGTCCCTTTTGTTTCGATCGACCTTTCCTGTACCTTCTTTCCAATATAATACAGTTACCTCATAAAGCAAAAAGAGGTTTTCCTTATGGAGAAAGAATATGATATACAATATAACGTGATTTGAACAATGTTCTTAAGTCCAGATTTGTTTTGAAATGAAAGAATACAAATTAAGATTACATCTGCTACTGATTAGAGAATTAGTTGAAGTATTTATGTAATGTAGAATGATCTAAGTCTTGTCTGTATCTGTGTCCCAATACTCCTTTGTGACATCCAGCACTGGAAAAAGTCTTGTTTGAGTATTATATTTTTAGGTGATGATGCATTGTAATTTTATCTAATTGTTCACTATGAAATTTTTTTTAAATTGTACATTAACCACTTTATTAACTACTTGATATATAAATTAATTTTATAATTTTCTAGTTTAATTTATCAAAGTCAACTTTCACTATAACCACTCATTACTTTCAACTATTCTTTTAGAATGTTTTCTAAAAAATTTATGTTATTTAGAAAACAAATCAATTTTTTTCAAACCTTAGACATTTAAAACTTGTAGAATATGTTCATTGTTCAATTACCAAACTAGCATTAATTATTATTTAGTTATAGAATTATGTTGGATAACCTGTCGGAAATCAGTCGTCATCATCATCATCATCATGTACAGTTTCTGCCAATGGCAAGGTCTATCTTGAACATAAACCTTTCCATTTACTTCTGTCCTCCCACCATCTTTCTTCCTCCGTTCCAGTCCAAGCCACTCCTCTGCACTCCCTGTATCCACTTGTCTCCTCCATTTCGAGCGTCCTCCTTGGAATCCACCCCTCTTCCATCCTATTCACATGGAGCAGTATGGCTTCGGAACAGATATTTCCACAGTATACCTAATATTTGCCGTGAGGCAGTAGCAGGAACACCATTACGAGTTTAGGAAGAATCTGCTGATGGCTTTTCTGGACATGGAATAAGCTATTGACAGTGTGTGCAGAAATAAGGAGTTGGAATCGTTGAAAATAAAGGGGTGGAAGATGGAATAGTGATAAATAAGAGTGAGAGAAAATACAAGGGAAGTGTGAGCTGTCTGAAAGTGGGAAGTGGAGGGGACAGAATATGTAGAGTTGAGGAATGGCTTGAAACAGGGAAGCGCGCTCTCTCCATTGTTGTTTGTGGTAGTAATGGATGTAATGATGAGAGAGGAGGGGGTAAGAAGAGTAGGGGAAGGAAACATGAAAGCAATGATGTTTGTGGATGACCTGATGGTGTGAGGAAACGAGGAGCTAGGGATGCAGGAACAGTTGGATGAGGTGGAAGTACAATATGGAATGAAATTTAATGAAAAAAATAGTGACTTGGTGATTACAACATGCAAGGAAAATAGTCAAATGGGGGCAGTAACGTTAGGAGCAGAGAAACTTAAGAAAGTGGAAAGTTTCAAGAACTTGGGAAGTGTGGTGGAGGAAAGAGGATGAAACATGGGAAGTGTGGTGGAGGAAGGGAGATGAAACATGGGAAGTGTGGTAGAGGAATGGAGATGAAACATGGGAAGTGTGGTAGAGGAATGGAGATGAAACATGGGAAGTGTGGTAGAGGAAAGGGAATGAAACATGGGAAGTGTGGTAGAGGAAAGGGAATGAAACATGGGAAGTGTGGTAGAGGAAAGGAGATGAAACATGGGAAGTGTGGTGGAGGAAAGGGGATGAAACTTGGGAAGTGTGGTAGAGGAAAGGGAATGAAACATGGGAAGTGTGGTGGAGGAATGGAGATGAAACATGGGAAGTGTGGTAGAGGAAAGGAGATGAAACATGGGAGGGAGGCAAGAGTAGGCCTTTTAAAAAAGCGTCAGAAGTCTGGTATGGAGTAGATATGTGCTGCAGAAGTTCAAAGAAGGGATTTACAGAATTGTAGGCCTCGGAGTTCACAATTAAAACAACAAAACACACAACTATGTCATTTTTGGGGTAAATCAGTCCCCTTTTTCATCAAAAGAGAGTAAAACAGAAGAAGGGGACTGATGTACCCCGAAAATTACATAATTATGTGTTTTGTTGTTTTAATTGTGAACTTTGAGGCCTACAATTCTCTAGTAAGTGTGTGGGCCTTTCCTCTGTATACTACCTTGAATGTTTAAGTTATTTGTATTTTACATTATTCTAATATCTTTATATTTCCTCTTATGTTCATCATTTTTTCAAAGATTCAGATTCGGATTCAGAAATTTGGATTTGAGATTCATATTCGTAAAATAGTACTATAGATTCGACTCAACTATAATTTTAATCAAACTAAACTATACCAATTCTAGATATAGTTTGATTTTTATTATCTTTCTTGCTTTATAGGCCTAAAGTTTTTCTCTTAGACTTGGCATTCAAGGATCGCTATTAATAATGCCCTTGTGTTGTCTTAGGTAAAATATTTTTAAGTCTTGATCTAATATGACCCTCAGTTCAGAAATTTCATTTAATTTACGCCTTATAAATATTATTCACTTCATTAGATTGCTGACGCTATACAACGTGCAGTTACGATATGTGAGCCCGCCGGAACTGGGCATCCCAATGGATGTGATTCAATTTGTGGCCTCTAAAGGAATCCCACAGGAAAGGTTTCAGAGCTTGGAGGCTGCCCTGCCCGAGACTGACGTGCTCTATGTCACCCGGATACAACGGGAGAGATTCAACTCGCAGGAAGAATATGATAAGGTACAGGCTTCAGGCTTCTTAAAAGTTCATAATATTTTTCTTGTGATTGTTGGGAATTTTGTCTTAGTACACTCTCGATTATTTACAGGGTATGAACAATGTAAATACACCATCTTGAATAGTGACTAACATAAACTAACTAAACTAACTAAACTAACTAAATGCCTGAAATAAATAGCTTAAGAGGGCTAAGTTTTAATTTGCTTCTTGTACATATGTAAGGGAGAGGGAGTGATAATATCTCATCTGTTTTTGCCATGTAGTATACACACTTCATATCTGTGAGTGCTCATATTCAGGTTTGAACTTGTGATTATTCTTGTTTCAAGCTCAAACCTGAGCCTCAAATAGAATATTAGGTTTGAGCCTGTGAGTACTTGAATCTCAAACTCAATCTTGAGCCTTCAATTGATCAGGTTCAATCCTGTGAGTACTCTAAAATTGTATGTGAATAAAATTGAAAGCGAGCAGAATTGAGGGGGTCGGGGGAGCATTAAAATGCTGAATATAAACCTATGTTAAGTCTAAATATTGTATAGCTAAGGATGTATGAATAAAGTTACTCAGATTTTTAAAATTTGAATTTACCTAAATTTATATAATTTTTCATGCTCTCACTACATGATTATCTCAGCAGGATTCAAACTAAAATTTATTTCATTTGTACATTATTTGAACTTTTTTATTCAAACAAGTATTTCTCACCTATTTATATCTCTACAAGGATAACCTCAATTAATATAAATTGTTGAATAAGGGAGTATGTTCTATCCCTCTTAAATTTCCGACATTCATTAGTATAACTATGGTTTATGACACATGGTTGGCCCTTTAAACTGATTGTACCCTTCTATAATGTAGTTTTGATTATTCCTGCAGGCGTGTGGGTTGTTCATTGTGACCCCGCAATTGATGACAAGGGCTAAGCGTAAGATGGTTGTGATGCACCCCCTACCTCGTGTGTTTGAGATAAGCCCGGAGCTTGACTCCGACCCGAGGGCTGCATACTTCCGCCAGGCAGAGTGCGGTATGTATGTACGCATGGCCTTGCTTGCTATGGTTCTTGGCAAATGAACCTCTCCACAACAATGCAAAGAAGCAACAATAAAAACCTTAACAATATGAGAATGTAGGCTTTTGAATCCATCTAATATTAATTTGCCTCATATTTTTATATATATAAATATTTTTTTAAAGTCCTTGAAGTTGATAAAATATTTTGAATATCTCCACATATTTAATATGTCACACATTTTTTATTTTTTTTATTTATTTCATTTGTATCTTTTATTAAAGTTAGGGACTATTTGACATCTATATGTCTGTGTTCCTATTTGAGGAAATTCTTGTTTGTGCAAGTTTTTTTTAAGAACTTTTTTGTATGTGCTTTTTTGGAAAAAAATTTTGTGTGTGCTTTTTTGAATATTTTTTTTGTATGTGCTTTTTTGGAATATTTTTATTTTCCATCGTTTATGTTATAAATACAAGTATGTGTGAAGATATGCTAATTCAACAATCCTACTGCTTTGAAAGTTTTTGTTTCTTTAATACTTAGGAAGTGTTTCTTTAATACTTAGGAAGTGTTTCTTTGTTTTTTTTAATGTCTATATTTATTTGTGCTTTACATTTGTCATCTTTCTCATTTTCCTTTTTCCCCCCCGCTCGTTTCATCATACTGTCCTTTGTATTTATAATCTAGCGAACCCACCAGGGCTGCTAGTGCCTAGAGTCAAATGATTAACTTAACATAAGCTAAAATTGGTGCCATGAGTTAGAAATAATATGTTTTATGGTCATGAAATAATGCAAAATAAATTAATATTCACTTTCCTTTTATATACATATCTGTATGTATATATTATTGCAAGCCTAAACAATTTCAAAATTAGATCACAAACATTTTCTTTGGTGATAAAAAATCTAATATGTCACAATAAAAAGTTATAGAATGTTTTAAATATATAAATCCAAATTTAGCATAATTTTCCTTTGAAAGCTAACTAATATTTTGTCCATAAACATGCGACTGCCAATGCATGACACCAACTAGTGCCATTCCATCTTACACTGCATCCCATGCTAAATTGGAACCTGGCAACTTCTCAATGGCATGTGCGGACATTACTTTACTATAACACTTTGAAACTGATCAGAAATAAGTGAGTGAAGTTCATCTTGGGAAAATTTGGATAGAATCAAATGAACAAAGACAACAGCTTCTTCTTCGTCCTCTGTCTCTTAAGGTAGATAGTTATACACACAACGTTTTAATATATCGGCATTATGGCGTTATAAAACACAAAGAGGAACAGCAACAAAAGAAAAATACCTGGAACAGGCACAAACCTACTCTATATTGATTTTTTACTAAAAATTTGTATTTCTATGTGTAACTTTTTTTTCAGTATAATTATAAAAAATTATCATTGTACATTGGATTCTATACACATTTATTCCTTTTTTCCCTATGTTCTCCACTCACTTTTAACTCATTAACTTATCTTTGCTTTTTTT
>CABFWB010000675.1:73614-84150 GCA_902151455.1 Timema bartmani | reverse complement strand
TTTTTTTTTTTTTTTTTTTTATCAATTTATGAATAATCTAGATATCAAGCTTCATAATTATTTGAATATTTGGAACATGAATGGGCATTGACAATTTTAGCTACAATATTGTTGAAGAAATACATTTTAAAAACTGACATAGTTATTTATTTTCATCCACATGCAACATATTATTTTCATTGACAAATTAATAGAGGCCATTTATTATCGATGATTGGGTCAATCAACATTCCAAATGTTTGTTTTTATTTATATTTACACATAAAATATGTAAATTTTTCATAAACTGCATAAGATGGGTATTCCTAATGCATTATTTGTATATTTTGAACTGAGAAATTTGTACTTTTTTTTTTTAACTTAGATGTGGTAATAATCATTTTAGAAGAATATTTTTGTAGTGCCTTGTTAAGATGTTGAAAAATAAATACATAATTTTTATAGTGAATGTTTGATTCATCATTTAATACCTAATCAACTTGTCTAATAATTTTAATTGGTCGACTGAATACACAAATAATTAAGAGGGTGGAACTGGTTTACCTGAATATATTCATTCACAAAACACTCAGTGACGCCCAAGTTAAAATAAAACTGATGTTGCGAGGAGACCACTCTTGCTGTACAAACACCACCAACCCCTTGGGAAGCTTAAGAGGCTCTTCTGGCAATTTTTTTAAAACTTACACTTCAAGAGTCTATTTAAATATTTTTCCTTCATTTTCTCCCTAATTCTCTCTTTTAAATTATTTCCTCTGCTCTTTGCCACCCAGCCCACCCTTTTTATAAGGTAGTATTGTGATCACTACACCTTGACCTCAAGATGGGTGCCACTGTCAACGTGTTAACATACCTGAAAATGGGAACTGGCACATCATTGGATCACAAAGTATAGTAAACCACTTACACCACCTGCCGACTACATAATATAACAACTGTTATGTAGATATATATCAGAATATCAAGAAAATTTTTAATCCACCAGAAAAGTTTTCATCCTCCAACAAAGCTGGCATCACTGAAAACAACTTGCGCTTTAGTTTACTATTCCTGAGGAAGATGCCATGTAGCATCAGAGCATTGGAAGTGTTTGTAAATATGTGTTAGTGTTTCATATTTTATTTCTGATTCATTTTTTACCATTTTATCGTATTTATTTTTATTCAATTACATATTTTAATATTATATCTTAACCAGGGATGTAAAAATTATTTCAATTCCTTGATGTGCTTTATTCATATTGGTGAAGGCAAGATTGTGTCCAAAATTGATTTAAAAAAAGTAATGCAGTAAGTTAGTAAACATGAAGTGAAACAATTAATTTAGAATGAATCTCTCTTACCCATGAGTATTTCAGGATTCTACTGCATTAACATTTGAACACATGAACCCACATGGTCTAAGGAATCACTCTTACAATTAACTAGACTGCCGATGACAGGGAGATTGTGGTTAAATTCCTGTCGGGTGTGATGAGAGTGGTTTCCCCTAAATAATTTTCTCTCTCCAAGCAAATGTAGGTACATTACTTCTAAATTCAACCTTTCTCATTCCTAACTTATAAACGTAATTAGTACATAGCGTATAACCTGACATGGTGCTAAAAAAATAATTTGAACAAGTAACCGCCCCATGCTGCAGATCATCAACCTCAAGTCAGTTAAGTCATTTATTTTATATATCAAGAATAATTTAATTTCTTTTCTTCTCAACATTTAAACTGGAGAAATTCACAAACCAAAAACTAGATTGTAATATTTCTGTTTTAACTCCTTTTACTTTCTAAATGAACATAATATATTTAAATTTGACTTTAATTTATTCATTTCTTGTTTAAAATAAATGCAACTCTCTTTATTCCTGGGCTGTTAGCAAGCTGCATTCTTTTAGCTCAAAGGTCCCCAACCTTTTTGTATCTTAGAGCACATTCAAAACTAACGATAGTGCAGCGAGCACCAATTACTTTTTCAAAGCAAATTTACAGCCGAACATCATTCATAATGCAAATAACACACACAAAATACATATTATTAAAAAAATCATGAGTTTAAAATTTAAAAATTATTTTTTAAATTCGTGTATAAAATAACGCAAATGGTACACACACAAAGTTAATCCAAAACCAGTCCAAACGATTTTTACCAAACCAAAAGTCAATGTGATCCTTGACACTGCATTTAATCAGCCATTATTTCATAATTCAGAGCATAGATGATATTCCTGTTTGAAAACAATCATTAAGTTGTTCTTTAGTAAGTCGAGATCTGTACTTTGATTTTATGATATTCATGTTAGAAAACAATGATTCACATAAGTATGTGGGAACGAAAAAAGATTTAATCTTGTATGTTGCACTTTTCAATAAAGGCATCACCCGCCTCGGTGGCGTAGTTGGCTAACGCGCTAGTCGTGTTGAGCCCGACTGCCGAGGACGAGGAGATCGAGGTTCGAATCTCGGTCGGGTGAACTGGGGGTGGTTTTTCCTAAATGGTTTTCCACTCTCCCTCCACGCAAATGCGGGTTCACTTCCTCTATTCAACCTTCCCAATTCCTAATCCATTAGCGTAATTAGTACTTAAGCGTATAACCCGAACGGGTAGTAAGACACGGTGCTAAATAATAAATAATAATAAAGGAAACTTTTTTCCATCAACCAAATTCCAAAAGTTCTCATCTGTTACATAGGATTTTAGCACAATGTAATTCTGAAGACCCAAAATCTCTAGCTCCAGTTCTTCTGGCCTTACTTTAATAAGTCTTTCAATGGATGCAGCTAATTCTCTTGTACTTACTTGGATAGTAAAAGGATTGATAAAAAAAGGTGACCATTGGCTCGATGATAGTAAACTGCTCAAATCTCTTTTCAAACTGCACTTGAAGGTGAATAACAAATAATGACGGGTTAAAGTCACTGTCACCTAACATTTTCTTCATAGTTGGGAAATGCACGAGAGACTTCATCTGCAGATGAAACATCCACAGAACCAGTTTAGCTTTAAATGAGTTCAAAGAATTCAATTTGTCCGCGATGTCTGTGAGAAAACCCAAATCCACCAACCAGCAAAAGTCACTTAGTTGATCGTAATTCAAATTTTTGGAATTGAGAAATGTTTTTATCTCTTCAATCAAGTTTACAAATCTTGTAAGAACTCTACCTTTACTGAGCCAATGTGCTTCTCTATGCAGGATAAGATCAGCTGTTTAACTTCAGAATATTCTAATTGAGCCTTGAAAAGTTGGTGCTGTAAAGGTGCTGCTCTAATATAGTTAATTATTTTTATAACTATTTTCATAACATGTTCAAACGAAAGTATTTTGCCACACAAGGCTTCTTGATGAATAATACAATGGTATGACATAAAGTTTGGAAATGATTCATCTTTCTTGCACAGGGCTACAAATCCATTGATATTACCCACCATTGCAGGTGTCCCGTCAGTGGTGATCTCAGATAGTTTGTTCAGAGGAATATATATTGACTTGGTATGTGTTTTGAATGCGTCGTTTATATCTGCACCTGTTGTTCGTCCTTTCATTGGCAATATTTTCAATAGTTCTTCTTTTGTAGTGAGATCATTAAATACCATTCTCACCATAATTGCCAACTGTGCTTAGCCTGCTATATTTGTTGACCCATGCATGAGGTCCATTGCTCTTCGTTTGATTGCATTTTTTTGGTTCAACCTACCTCTGCAAATCAGCTTTTTCTCAAATGAAGATTATAAAATTGAGATATCGAAGCTGTTTGACTGATGAACGTTTACAATCCTGCCTTCGTTTGTACCTGAGTAATTATGAACCCTCATTCAACTAATTATTAGAAGATATGCAATGTCATGCATCAACTTCAAAGTGAGATATTTAATGAGAAAATACTTTTTTAAGTGAAATTATATGTTGTAGTAATGTAGTTTAGTGAAAAACTTAGTTTTGGTCAGGGAAAGGATGTTTTTATATGTGATATAATTTTACTATTAAGACAGAAAAAGGGTTATTAACTATTCTACTAAGGAAACAAACAATATCAGCCTATGGTTACATAGTAGATTGCAAAGAATTTTCCTTCTCAGGGGTAGATCACTAGATACAAAAGTCTGTCCACTCCTGTTGTACGCTATACAAGATCGACAGGAATGGAAGAGGTTGTGTTAGACGACCTGCAGAGGTGGAAACGCCGGATGATGATGCTGATGCTGATGATACTATGTGCTATTTATTATTAGCTATGCACTATGCATGAATATAAACCTAGCCTAAGTTGGTGTGTAATATTTATTTATTTTAACTGTAAAAAAATTATTAAAACTGTAAATGAATTATTTTATTCACAGCCCCAAGAACAATTTAAGATATATTCTATCATATTGTGGATCTTAGAATCACTTGTATTCATTTTACCATATTACATGTCATAACTTATAATTGATTATCAGAACTAACTGAAAACCAACTTGTTATTTTTTTATAGGAACCCATTTTAAATATTTTGTTTTCATTTCCAAAAACAATTTTTGTACAGATACAGATTTACAAAATAATTTGAATTCATCTTCCTAGTTAAAGTGTCGGGGGAAAACTTTGCACAGTAAAATTAACCAACAAATCAATCAGGGGCGGCTCATGAAAAGAGGGCTCTGGGGCAAAATAAAGCAAAAGAAGAAGCAAAACAGATTTTGAAATTCATACCATTTTTCTCCTATTTCTTCATTACATAGTGAAAAACATTAATAAATTTAAAAAAAAATTGTTTGAAATTAGAAACAATGGAAGGCCAGTAATCAAATCAAATCCTACTTAAGAAACATTGTGAGTGAAGACAGATTAAATGCTTTGGCCGTATTGTCTCTAGAACAATCAATGATTCGCGAGATACTAGACATAAGCTGAAGATTTAGATTTTTCTTTCAAACGATAAACTTACTGATACACTAATTCTGAAAGTATATTGTGTGTATAGTGTTCAAGATGGTGATTAGAACCTATTCATATATTTTTTGTTTACTTGTGTGTGTGTTTGTGGGGGAGAATGGGGGTGGATTTCACAATGGACAATCTTCGACTTCGAACCAAGTGAGTTTTTATACTTTTTATAGTGTAGTTTGTCTACTTAATTTAACAATTTTTAACAAAGTGCCCTCCCTTAAGGTTTACTCACGAGCCACCACTGAAATCAATAATTCACTGGTACCTAGGTCCTCTGGTAAATAAATGGAATGCCATAAAGTAGGTGTACGTGAAGTCCGATTTTTCAATTCAAAGCCAAGCTGAATTGAATATTAAACTATCCCTAAAGTCAAATCGAATTTCGAATATGATTTTATTTATTTATTATTGTTTTATGTTTCAAAAAAATATTATATTGTGAATATTTTTGTAAATTTAAACACTATGCCTATTTATTCCTAAGCAACACATTATTTATTTATTTCAGATTTTTATCAAGTAATTGCTACATTAAATTGTAGTGTACTCTTCATTTACTTTCAAAAGTGGCAAGCTCACCGCTCATTCTTCCACTATGGTGTAGCTTATAAGATAGGGCCATAGTGTAGTCCATCAAGGTAAGACTATCTATCACCTTTCAAGGTTACCAGAATGGAATGACAACAATTAAACATAAATGTTTATTTTAGCTGTAAATATATTTACAATGAAGCTTGTATCTATCGAAGCTGGAATTTCTTTTTCAAAGTGAAGTTGAGGCTAGTTAATATTTGAAGCCAAGTTGAAATTTTCAATGGTTCACACACCCCTAGTAAGAAAAATAATTATAAAATAGCTGGCAAGAACATACACTTTGGAAATGAAAAGGGCAGAGAAGAGGATGTTGAAGAGAGTAGGAATGGTAAAAGAAACAAAAGGACTTCCTCTTAGAATAATTAAGGTGACCCGAAAACAAGGATTTGCAACTATAGCTAGGGCTTTAACTAATATACCACCTTAGCTTAGTGGGTTAGTTTCTGACAACAATATAGTCTGATATTTCCATCTGCCATCAGAAGCAAATATTTTGACTTTCAAAGTGAAATTGCTATCCTATGTTACAACAATCAAAACCTTATAGTGCACTGAATTTAATATTTACACTGTAATACTTATTTATTGACTTTCATGTGTTGAAAGGAATAAAATGAAATTTCCTATAAATAAACAAATTTACAACTTTTTTTTTGTTGTCTCTTATTTTACAAACAGTTCAAAAATATTTGACTGATAAAACACTGATATTCCAAACCTTGATGACACCAAAAATCCACCACTCAAAAAACAAAACACAAATCATTATTCGTCAGCAGATCTCGTTGACTAATTTTAAAACTGCAGGAGGGGTTGTCGTTGATGCCAAACACATTTTGTTGGCAAAAGAGATGCTGTCCCCATTTTCTTCCCTTTTCATGACGAAGTGAGATAAAACTGTTCTCTTTGGGATTGCTCTTCTCTGTGACTTGTTTTGTTTGGCCTGGATAGCTTTTTTCCTGAGAACATTCAAATCACATTTTTATTAAAATTTGAAACAAATTACAGAGTACCCAAGGATGACCTTTAGAGGCATAGTAACGGTGGGAAGATGGCCTTGCGGGCTGCAAGCCTCACCTTAAAAATGGAGACTGGCACAGAAGGTGCCTGCTTGGGTACACCATTAATTCTTTAGTTTAGATAAAACCAGTTTCCGATCAAATTGCCTTGCACATGTTTTAGGGGTGCCACTGTTAATAGCATACTTTAATTTATAAAGAGGTGCAGCTTCATTTATGAGGTCCAAACTAGTGATTTTGGCACTTGCCCCTACAAAACCAATATCATTCCTATGCCTCTGAAGACCCTGTTAGCCCTTTCGTTCACGGAACTACTCAACTGTGACAGTAATTGGTTGTTATATTTCACACACGGTGCTAGGCAAAAGTGGTCGAATCTCAATCAGTTTTGTACTATCTTGCTGCAGGTACCTTCTTAGCGCTCATAGAATATTTAATATTTATTAATATAACGTCTAGTGACTCAAGTGCCAGGATGATTTGGTTTTCTATTACTATTATTATTATTATTATTATTATTATTATTATTATTATTATTATTTCATATATAAGTGACATAACTAAAGAAGATTTTGGATCCATCCATACAATGAAAAGAATATAAATTGCAGACTAATAATAATATTAATAATCCCTTCATTTCTTCTATTATTTTCTTCTTAAACTTTTACACTTCCACAGTTACACATTGTTTTGAATTTTCAGAAATATTCCTTTTTCATATAATACACATTATGCATGGTATGTAAAAGAGCAAACTTGTTCAAAACACTAAAAATAAAAATAACACTAGTAAGAAAGCAAAATGTTATCAGATTTGGGCTCTCATTAGGTCATCATGACAGAATGTCTGATTTATTGTGCTCTCTTATGATTTGATCTCCCTAGTCTTTTAAAATTGGCCAGAGTGGGATAGTTTAGTTTTTACACTTGTCAAGAAATATTTCGCTTTTTATTTGGCCTTTTTAATAGGGCCAAACGATGTATTTAAGTTACTGCTAGTCCTAATGTCACCAAACCTTATCTTCACAGAACAGCTAATGTAGTATTCCTTCAAGAATATTATTGTAACCTGCTTCAGTGCATGCATGGTCTAAGATGTTACTCTCACAATATACTAGGCTGCTGATGATGAGGAGATTGAGGTTCGAATCCCGGTCAGGTGTACTGGGGTAGTTTTCCTAAATGGTTTTCTACTCTCCCTCCATGCAAATGGGGGTACACTTTATCTAAATTTAACCTTCCTCATCCCTAATACATTAGTGGGATTAGTAGATAGACATATAACCCGACCGGGTAGTACAGTTTTATTAATGTTTCTGAATGAGTTTGATGGATTTAACTTTGTCACAATGTTCAACTCTGAATTGATAAAATGTCTGCTAAGAGCATCAATTGATACCTAAGGAATATTATGGTAATATTACAATATTACCAGCTTATTTAAAGTAGAGCTACCTACTAGTTGTGTGCAGGTTTAGCATAGACATTATAAAGAATGTTAATCTACTTTAGCTCCTGGCCTTGAAAGTAGCATGCATGCTGATTGGCATAATCTTCAAGTGGAATTTCTGTGTAAGGTGTTTCCTGCATTTTAATTACAATACTAATGAACAAAGTTAAAATACTCTTCAAACAGGTACCATGTATAATGTGTTTGTTTTATAAATAAAACACCTTTAATATGTATGAATGGATTTTGTTTATGTTAGTTCTTTTGATTTAATCCTGTAAAAATGAAATATGGGAAAAATATACATAATTAATACAAATTATAAAATAAAAATAAATATTCTGCTAACATAAATTATTAAAACTAAGCTGAGTGATAAAACTAAAAGTGAGATAAATACACTTTTATTCAGAATCTTAGTGACATAATTAAATGAATAGATAGTTTTATAGATGATATAAATTTAAACATATTAGTCGTGAATGGCATCACAATAGATAGAAAGTTATAATAATATGTTTGCGTCTAATGGTTTAGAATGTACCATTAATAAAGTTACAAGGGAAGAAATATTTGGAAACTAAATCAATAAAATATTGAATCATTACATGTGTGTAAAGCTTCGAAACCTCGACTTGGCTTCTAAACAAACATCAGCTTTGTCTTTGCTTCGAAACAAATTCTGGCTTCGAAGCTTCATCATTAAAAAGATTGACAACAAAAATACTCCATTTATATTCATATGGAAAAAAATCTGAACTAATTGAATTGAATGTTATGATAATAACTTGATTTGTCAGATTAACACAAAATATTACAAACAATTATAAAATAAAACATTTTACAAGTAATTTTAGTTCATAAAGTAATATAAATAACCACAATATAATATTTTTTAAAGCATAAATCAACTAAACTTTGATTCAACGTCCGTGAATATTTCTTATATGAGTTGAGTTCACTTTGAATTGAAAAGTGGACTTCACACAGCCCTAATTACATGTAAACATTGCTGAGATATTTAATGGCATTTATGATAACTCCAAATATAAATATAATCCTGTTGGGAAATGCATAAAAAAAAGAAATGGATAACACCTGATTTGGTTGAAGAAATGCGCCACAGAGCTAAATTATTTACAAAGTAGAAAAGTCGCCCATCTGCTATGACTAATAAATAGCGTGCCAAATTAAATAAAGTGAGTAGTATTATTAAAAAACATGATACATGATATAAGATAAATGAAATTTTAGATAGAAAAAGCATAATGGCAATTGCTGAAGTAATAAATACACATTCAGACAAAAATGAGAAAATAGAAAATATTGTAAATAATTTTTGTAAAATATTCAAAAATCAAGTCACACAACCACAACATACTTGCAATATGCAACTAGACAAAACGAATGATCGAAATGATTACCAAATCTGAAGAATATAGGCCTACATACCCAGGGCTACATGTTCCAAAATAAAATACATTATTGAGAAATTATTTATACATAAAATTCAGGGAATAGATAAAATTAGAATCAAAGGCTTGAAAATTATCAACGGTCATACTACCTCGTTGGTAAAAAAACTAATTAATTTAAGTATACAACATGGTGTAACTCTGCAAAAATTTAAAAACACAATTACTAGACCAATTTATAAAAAAGGGAAACACTAAGATTATGGAAATTATAGACCTATAGCAATTCTAACCGTTTTAGACAAAATAATGGAAAGATATGTTGCCAATTGATTTATAAATTATTTAGATAATTATAGAATAATTGACCAAAAACAATACTGATTCTAAACAAACAAAGGTACTGATATACTTCTACACACTTCTTTTATTAATGAAATAATAGATAAATTACCTAAATAAAACAAACACACACAGCTATGGCATTTAGAGACATGTCAAAAGTGTTTGATGTGTTAGATAAAGATATTTTACTAGAATCACTCTATAAAATTGGTATCATAGGTAATATTTATGAATGGTTTTGAAATTACTTAACAAAGAGAAAAATAATTGTTTAAATAAATAATATAGGAAGTGAAGAGTCTGGTATAAATATTGGAATACCACAAGGCTCTATACTTGGGCCACTGCTATACTTAATCTAAACAAGAACAATGGCAAACTGAATACAGAACTGCCGTATATTTATGTATGCTGACGACACAATGCTTTATGTGGTGCACACAAATGTTGCAGGAATCTTTTACAGGATACAAAACTGGACACAATAATAAATTAATAATTAACATTAACAAAAATTCAAACTACCGCATGTTAAAAAGTATATATCTTGGATTAATGATTGAGTCTCATATAGACATAATCAGGGGTATTGCACAAAATATATTTTCAGGGGGTGAACCAGTGTTTTCAGAATTATTTTGGGGTGTAATCAAGCCTTGAACTGAGCTTTTAGGCAAATGTATTTTTAATTAATTAATTTGTTCATACTTGATTTTTAAAGCTACAAGGCTTTTTCAGTGCATAACGAAATGGCTTGAATTATTATTTATTTCAGTTTTTTTTTTTT
>CABFWB010000675.1:25435-38663 GCA_902151455.1 Timema bartmani | reverse complement strand
CAGCAGCGTTACACTAGTGCGGGCAGGACGTTGCCTGAAACCTCAGCAGCGTTACACTAGTGCGGGCAGGACATTGCCTGAAACCGCAGCAGCGTTACACTAGTGCGGGCAGGACGTTGCCTGAAACCTCAGCAGCGTTACACTAGTGCGGGCAGGACGTTGCCAGAAACCGCAGCAGCGTTACACTAGTGCGGGCGGCGCCAAAGTTCAATATGAAAACAGCAGATTTTGCTAGTTTTTTTTATAAAATTTCAGTGGCTATTTTGTGCTATTGAAAATTAATTCTTCTTCTGACGAAGGGGAAGTGCTTGAATTATTCACGCTGATGAGAAAACGTAGAAAAAAGGAAATGGATCCATTAGATCATTAAGAAACGAGAGCAACTTTGTGAATATCACAACGTTTTTGTATTCTGGATGTCCGGGATTGTCCTCTTCTATGATCTTTTCTGTCTCCATGTTCCTACAAGAACGCTAAACGCAGCGGGCAACAGACTCGAAATACAAAGTGAAACTAGCCCGCTGCGTTAGGATGGCACATGTGTGACAGGGTTGCTGCAATATGGTGTATTACAGATCAGCGTCCTTTCCGCTGCGTGCTAGGATCTGTGTGGCCGAGCCTTAAGATGTATAAAGTTCACAATATGTAAAAGCTAAAAAAAAACTATCTGTGTGCACATTCTTAGGTTTTCCCAAATAGACTACAAACTCCAGGGTTTCACGTTTTATGCCTTTGTTTATTTTGGAGCTATCCACACCACTGGTCATGTCAAACTCGTAATAAAGGCCTACGTACAATTTAAAAAAATATCCGTCCTAGGGGCACATTCTAAGGTTTAGTTCGTGTGAAATTCAAGCCTTTTGAGCTATCCGAACTGTTAACCAAGTGATCTAAGCCCGAGGGGATATTTAATCTAAATTCTTAATTTTATCTCCTTCATCCCTAACTCATTAGATAGCCCGAATGGGGGACGGACACAGATCCTAGACATAAAATTGAACCAACCGTTTGGACTCTATAAAGAAATATACATTCATAAAAACTGTATGAAAAAAAACAATATTTTTTTAAATAATAGGGAACATACTTCCAAAAATCTCAAAATTAATTCTCTTAGGGTTGGTCTTATGACTACCGGATAAATATTGCTATCGGGAGGTTAAAGTTAGCTACCAGATAAAGGTTATCAGCCACTTTTATATTTTACGTGTATTATGAACTTAATTTATCTGTAGGATAAATGTAATATTTTTATGCAGAACACGCAAGGCTAGTATTGTTTTTACTGGTGCGCGCATGCGTACAACCTGTCTAGTAGCTACACCGCTCAACATTTGTAAATAATGGCAGCTAAACGAGTGCGAGTAAACAGATGGCGTCACGTGGGCGCAGAAGCTAAGATGTCTTGCAAGTAGTAATTTCGGTGTCTGCCAAAATGTGGTCAATAGTTCGGTATAACGTTTACAAAATTTCATTTATTGTACTCACATATAAATATTTTGTTCTTATATAACTATAACTCTACAAATAGCTTCTCGGTTTTTATAAAAGTGTGAATTAAATGTTCTAAATGTATAAGCATATAACCCGAACGGATAGTAAGATGCGGTGCTAAGTATGTTTATACTAACTTTATATATAGTTAGAGCTTAAGATTGTGTCTAATAAACACGTTAACCAAGATTTTAACCTAAAACAGATACTGATAGGCTAAAGTAAACATAATGAAAAACAACGCGTCACTATGGCAACGCCCATTTTAACTTTCAGATAAAAGTTATCAGGTATTTAAACCTCCCGATAAAAATGTGATGGATAAATACATTTTATCTGGCAGATAAATTCTATCTGGCGGTCATAAGACGCACTTTTAACTCAATGACCAGATAGAAATATTTATCTGCCAGATTAATATTTACCCAGGAATCATAAGACCGGCCCTTAGCATTAAAAAACTTTTAATGTGTTTCGTTTTATTTTATTTTATTTAAAAAAAAAAGAGAGAAAGTTAAAGTCTAAAAGAGGTTGTAAACATTCATTATGAAGTATGAACCAATGCAATGTATATTATGTTCAAGTAAGATAAAAGTACCATGAAATTAGCAGGAGTGTTTCATAACTTGTATTTTTATTATGTAATTTAACGTTAACTCTATAAACTTTCATAGCCCACAGCAGTGTTTCTCAATTACTTCTCACCAAGGTATATATATTCCTGGATTAAACCAGAGGGTGCGAAAACTTAATTGGGTAAAGATTAATATACTCAAAACAAAAACTAAGTACCTCATAATATTATAAACCTTATTTTAATTTTAATATTTATGTACGGTATAAAACAATGTTATTTATTACAGTTTAATCATTTAGCTTTTAAGTTTAATTATTTACCTCGGGCCAGACTGACAACCTTCGGGGCCGCATTTGGCCCACGGGCTGCCTATTGAGAACCAATGGTCTACAGTTTTCTTACACACAAACAAAACAACAAGGTGCAGACTACGATAACAGCCATACGTTCAGAAATGCAAGTACAATCAAGACCACGGGCGCTTAGGAACATACTCCTGGAAACGTGAGGGAAAAAGAGCAAAAAATTGTTGTTCTATAATATCACAATTCTGTTGTATACTATGTTATGAACTGTTTGATTATAAAATGTCTTATGCACCATATGTACCCTTCATTGAGCTTGAGAGGTATAATAAGTAGTTTCATCACTTTTATATTTTTTAAGAGTATGGCAGCTTTGACCCGCAAATATAGTATCTACAGTAGCCCCATGGCTTCTTTGGTGCTGACTGACAGCTCTGAAAAGTTACCAGACCAAATTATGTATCCCTACGCCGAACCATATGATCTGCAAAAACATGTGTTTAGCAGCTGTCACTTCTGACAGTCAACATTTAGGTATATACCTCAATGTTGACTGTCAGAAGTCAGCTGTGAGCTATCAGTCAGCACCAAAGAAGCCATGGGGCTACTTTAGTTAAGTCACCTGTCAAGTGTATGTAGACTATTAGCCGCTCTGGTAGCAAAGAACGTTTCCCAGGGTACACCTTTGGAGGTTGTCTTCAAGTCGTACCCGTAATGAGATTATGTGATGGTGACAGTGGTGATCTTAAACCTAAATTGGGCTTGAATACACAAACCCTGGTTGTGGATAGTTTTCCTTTCAAGAAAAATACCTATTGTACCAGTTGGAAATCGAACCCGGGTCCCCTAGGTTCGTAGCCAGGTGTACTAATCACTTTACCACGGGGCCGGTTACCAGTTGTGTGATGGTAACGGACGGGTAGCAGGATTTTTTAATTACAAACATCGGTTGAACTCGTGTTATCCTAAGTGAAAATATTGTTAGTAATATTAAATTATAGCCTATATCAAAAGTGTTGGTAAATTATTCCGATAATACTTCCCTAAAGATTACTTTATAGTTGGAATTTTAATAACATTTTTATAACACCGCGTCTTAATTACCCGTTTGGGTTATATGCGTATGTAGGCCTAATAACTAAGCTAATGGATAGTTTTCCTTTCAAGAAAAATACCTATTGTACCAGTTGGAAATCGAACCCGGGTCCCCTAGGTTCGTAGCCAGGTGCACTGATCACTTTACCACGGGGTCGGTTACCAGTTGAGTGATGGTAACGGACGGGTAACAGAAGATTTGTATTACAAACATCGGTTGAACTAGTGTTATCCTAAGTAAAAATATTTTTAGTAATATTAAATTATAGCCTATATCAAAAGTGTTAGTAAATTATTTCGATAATACTTCCCTAAAGATTACTTTATAGTTGGAATTTTTAATAACATTTTTTACAACACCGCGTCTTACTTACCCGTTTGGGTTATACGCGTATGTAGGCCTAATAACTAAGCTAATATGTTTGGGATGAGGAAGGTTGAATTTAGAGGAAGTGTACCCACATTTGTGTGGAAGTAGAGTGGATAACCATTTAGGGAAAACCACCCTCAGTACACCCGACTAGGATTGAATCACGATCTCTCGGACGTCAGCAGTCTAGTCTATTGTGGGAGTGATGCCTTAGACCATACGTCCACCGAAGCAGGTCGTAAATTATTGAAATAACAAAATATATTTATAAAACTGTTAAGTTTTCTTTTTTCGCGGTCGTAGTCACAAGAGATAGTATAGTGCATGAAATAATAAATTAAAAATATTATATTCACACTTCTATCTTGCTATAACTGGCCACCAAAAGAAATACATATGTTTTTATAACTTATAGAAAGAGCCATAAAAATATTAGTTTTAAAATTAAATGTTTTTATTTTGTAAAAAGATGCGCATGAACACAATCAAACACTGTATTCCTTCACCAATTGGCCCTACTTTCTTCTGGCTCACCATATCTTAATTTGTGAAGAGAACGCAGCCTTTTAGAAGCTCTCTTTTTGTGAAACATTTTGAAGTGAACCACAGACGCTGCTTTGTAAAAATAAAAATAAAATAGTTATTTTCGTAAGTTAGTGTTTCAATGACATAAATATGGTTAAAAGAAACAAACAATTTAAAAAAATATTGTTTGTTGTGAAAGTTTTGATTGCCAAAAGTGACAGCAAATCAACATAATATGGTCTTACAGATTACATGGTTCGGCGTGTGGCTACATGGGAGTAAATCTGGTAGCTTTTGCTAGCTGTCACCAACACTTTAGTGGAGAATATACTTTAGCACCATAGCTACTACCTTTCGGGGTGGACGGAATGTACGTTGGGCCCCACCCCCCGTCTCTTACACCACCACCACCACCACCACCACCACTCTCCCCAGTTTGAGAACCTCTTTAATGCTTTTTTAACATCACGTCCAACAACCAGTTCGGGATATACACCTATGCACTAATTACACTAATATGTTAGGAATTTGGAAGGTTAAATTGATAGAAAGTGTACCTGTATTTGCGTGGAGCCAGAGTATAAAACAATTTAGGTAAAAACCACCCTCAGTTCATTCGACCGGGATCGAATCCCAGTCTTCGGCAGTCGAGTTTAATGCGAGAGTAGCGCTTTAAAGCATGCAGACACCGAAATGGGTTTCTCTAGAGCGGAGGTGGGCAAGATAGATGCTTCAATTTATCCACGGGTGTGGCGAATTGAATTCGCCACAACATGTAAAAGTTGGGGCATTAGGTTGCTCAATCGAACATTTAAAACAACACACGATGTTTTGAACAAGTTTATTAAATTATGGACGGTAAATTTTGACTACTCAGTTGAAACTGCCTCAGACGCAAATGATAAAAACTGTTAAATTGAAAATGTAAGACAATTTAACGTGAAATTTGACAATCCTTTAGTCTGACAAGCCACTGAAATATTGGCTCAAGTTACACAAACAAACGGCTTCAGGAAAAAATGTATTCTACTGCGAGAGCTGGCAAACTAAAAATTCACCAGACTTTTTAATGGCCGAAACGCCACTTGTGGGTATTGGCGACAGGGTTGCCTACCCCAGGTCTAGAGTCTATAGTTGATAGAAACAAAGTGTACTTGTTTTGTTTTCCAACAATCTCTTTAAACGTCACAACACGTGGCGTTTGTTGTCCCTGGGCAAGATTTCACGCTTTGCCTCTGATTAATACCAAGAATTTAACAGCGTGCCAGGCACGGAGTCCACACCTGGAACGTGACATTTATTATAAACAACGTAATAATCACCGTCCTGCTGAGTTTTACTACCTGTCCAGGCTTACGGGGAAGGTATGAGGAAGGTAGGCCTACAACTTCAGAGGGAGTGTACCCACATTCACGCGAAGAGAATTGGGAAACCNGAAACCCATGTCTTTACAGCGTGAGATGACTTCTTTCTCAATACTGAACCTGTTGTTTCAAAGTCTGAAACCCATGTCTTTACAGCGTGAGATGACTTCTTTCTCAATACTGAACCTGTTGTTTCAAAGTCTGAAACCCATGTCTTTACAGCGTGAGATGACTTCTTTCTCAATACTGAACCTGTTGTTTCAAAGTCTGAAACCCATGTCTTTACAGCGTGAGATGACTTCTTTCTCAATACTGAACCTGTTGTTTCAAAGTCTGAAACCCATGTCTTTACAGCGTGAGATGACTTCTTTCTCAATACTGAACCTGTTGTTTCAAAGTCTGAAACCCATGTCTTTACAGCGTGAGATGACTTCTTTCTCAATACTGAACCTGTTGTTTCAAAGTCTGAAACCCATGTCTTTACAGCGTGAGATGACTTCTTTCTCAATACTGAACCTGTTGTTTCAAAGTCTGAAACCCATGTCTTTACAGCGTGAGATGACTTCTTTCTCAATACTGAACCTGTTGTTTCAAAGTCTGAAACCCATGTCTTTACAGCGTGAGATGACTTCTTTCTCAATACTGAACCTGTTGTTTCAAAGTCTGAAACCCATGTCTTTACAGCGTGAGATGACTTCTTTCTCAATACTGAACCTGTTGTTTCAAAGTCTGAAACCCATGTCTTTACAGCGTGAGATGACTTCTTTCTCAATACTGAACCTGTTGTTTCAAAGTCTGAAACCCATGTCTTTACAGCGTGAGATGACTTCTTTCTCAATACTGAACCTGTTGTTTCAAAGTCTGAAACCCATGTCTTTACAGCGTGAGATGACTTCTTTCTCAATACTGAACCTGTTGTTTCAAAGTCTGAAACCCATGTCTTTACAGCGTGAGATGACTTCTTTCTCAATACTGAACCTGTTGTTTCAAAGTCTGAAACCCATGTCTTTACAGCGTGAGATGACTTCTTTCTCAATACTGAACCTGTTGTTTCAAAGTCTGAAACCCATGTCTTTACAGCGTGAGATGACTTCTTTCTCAATACTGAACCTGTTGTTTCAAAGTCTGAAACCCATGTCTTTACAGCGTGAGATGACTTCTTTCTCAATACTGAACCTGTTGTTTCAAAGTCTGAAACCCATGTCTTTACAGCGTGAGATGACTTCTTTCTCAATACTGAACCTGTTGTTTCAAAGTCTGAAACCCATGTCTTTACAGCGTGAGATGACTTCTTTCTCAATACTGAACCTGTTGTTTCAAAGTCTGAAACCCATGTCTTTACAGCGTGAGATGACTTCTTTCTCAATACTGAACCTGTTGTTTCAAAGTCTGAAACCCATGTCTTTACAGCGTGAGATGACTTCTTTCTCAATACTGAACCTGTTGTTTCAAAGTCTGAAACCCATGTCTTTACAGCGTGAGATGACTTCTTTCTCAATACTGAACCTGTTGTTTCAAAGTCTGAAACCCATGTCTTTACAGCGTGAGATGACTTCTTTCTCAATACTGAACCTGTTGTTTCAAAGTCTGAAACCCATGTCTTTACAGCGTGAGATGACTTCTTTCTCAATACTGAACCTGTTGTTTCAAAGTCTGAAACCCATGTCTTTACAGCGTGAGATGACTTCTTTCTCAATACTGAACCTGTTGTTTCAAAGTCTGAAACCCATGTCTTTACAGCGTGAGATGACTTCTTTCTCAATACTGAACCTGTTGTTTCAAAGTCTGAAACCCATGTCTTTACAGCGTGAGATGACTTCTTTCTCAATACTGAACCTGTTGTTTCAAAGTCTGAAACCCATGTCTTTACAGCGTGAGATGACTTCTTTCTCAATACTGAACCTGTTGTTTCAAAGTCTGAAACCCATGTCTTTACAGCGTGAGATGACGGAACCGGATCATGACGCCGAAATTCTCGTGGTGCACCTTCATAACAATCATTGTTTTTTTGTAAAATGTGTTTACTGCAAACACGCGATTCACACCCGACCACTGTTCCATGGTAACTAAACGACATCGACTGGGGGGGGGGACATAACGATGCCATCACAGTCCTGCAAACTTTAACTATGACCTTGAAATGTATTATTCAAAATCGCCCGTTCCCGCGCGCTGCCCTGTATTACGAGTTTTGAGTAAATATCTCAATTTTTAAACAATAGAGCGAGAAAGTCCGTGTGGAGTTCCGTACCATTTATTTGAATTCGAAATTGTTTATAAAGCTTTTGTTAAAATTGGATATCATATCTAGGCAGTGTTTTATATTATGATAAACAGCAAAGGCCTAGAAAGGCTGAGATCATGGGGGTCCTCCCCCTCCCCCCCACCTCCGGAATGTTACGTACCTCCCGGATATACATATATACGTATACAATTTATAGGCTAAAGGTGTAGTGACAATTTCTAGTGGACCCTCCCTAGAATAATTAGCTTTCTACGTCCTTTGTATTAGGTAACCAACGGGCATGTTAGGTAGCTAACGGGCATGTTAGGTAGCTAACGGTCATTACAGGGACAAATAAGCTTGTGCACATAATTGTACATTTGCGCTAGTTTCACATCAAAACGACCGGCAATTACATATGACTAATTACCTCCACTTAGTCCACAATTTTTTGTGTGCAGTGCTATAAGCGAGTATCTAATTATATAGCTTTGGCCTTGGTTGGTTACCGGATTTGAATCCCTCCCCCAAATTTACAGCCGTGACAAACGTATCTTGTATGAGCCATAAAGTAGAGTAATCTTGTAATCTCGTTCAATTAGTCTTCTCAGAACAATAATTATTGTTCAAAGTTAACTGGGCCTGACTCACTCGTTAAAAATCTATCATAACACTAGAAAAATTCGGTACTTTACTAAAGGAATTTAACGCGTGCTTTCTGAACGAACAATATTTTGGAATTTGTGCAATTATCGCAAGCGTTTTGTCTTCAGGATTAGCGGAGAGTGTAAGGAAACGCATGGAAAAAGAGTCATGGTTTGTATTTTTACCGTTTTTATAAAAACAAATCTCTTTCAGGCCAATATAAATAAAATATATATTCAGAAGATACGTTTAGTTTAATTTTCTACACATATTAATCTCAACAGTTTTTAAATATTTGTCATGGGTGGTGTGTCATTTTAATATGACTTTTACCTCCCATTTAAAATATTTCTGTTCTAACGCCGATACGCCCGTGACAAATATGAAACAACTCATGACATAGATATGTATAAAAAATTCAACTAAATGTATCTACTGAAGCAATATTTAATTTATTCTGGCCACCTCACGCATGGAATTGTCAACAAATTAGTAAATATCCAAAAACTATGGTCGAGTGTCTAGTATTGGGCGTACTGTCATAGATCACGTTAGTTTTTATTAAATGCAATCGCAAATACGGAAACATCTCCTAACTTCCTTTTATTATTTGTGTTAATATGCAAATAGCCGGGACGGATAGTAAAAAATGAAGCCCCCAAAAAATGTATTAATGATATCGTTTTAGTAAAGTGTTCGGGACTTCATTGCGGAAAAAAAAACTATAATATTTTTTGTTTCTTTAACGCTTGCTTATAGTACACCAGCCAAACTTGAAAAATACCTTTAGAAAAAAATGTCATCGGCATTCACTGTTAATAGCAGGCATCCATGATATATCAATCACACATAGGATGTGGAAAACCATATTTTCGCCAAGTAATTGGCGCGTGCCGTGTGAAGTTCCAATACATCTTTTGTTGGGGGTAGTAATTCAAGAGCCTTATTCACCTTATTGAAGAGTAGAAGCCTTCCATGGTTGACGGTTGGTTTTTCTGGTGTTCCATATAAATGACACACGAACTTTTCAATTGGTTGTAGTTTTCCATCCCGTCCAATACCATTTACAAGACATGGGTATTTCTCGAAAGTTTTCCAAAAGGTTTTCTTCCCATGACCTGTGAATGCTGATGTTGTATCGCAACCTGTTAGAGCATGAAAACTAAGCAGGTTATCCTTCAAAGGTTGAGGTGGAGAGTAGCATATGGGTTGTTTTGCTGTTCCAGCCATCATTCATACTTCAGAGGATTTTTCACATACAAAATGCAACAGTAGCAACATGACATCAGTATCCTTGCAGATAACCATTACTCTTTCGTACACTTTGTCAACAGCTTCACATGAATGAAGAATCAACCTGGTATCAACCTCTTCATGGTTTCCTCTAAGCATGACATCTTGTCTCCTTGTGGTGTCAGAGAATCCACCTCTTGTTACCAACTCATGCTGTAGTAATAAATCCTTCCATTTCTGCATTATAAACTCTGATAGGACGAGGGCAAGATTGGCCCTATTTTCATCTAATGAAATGAACTGTGCAAAAACTTTTGGAAATGGAATATGCTCTCCATCAACGATCTTTCAAATTGGCTTCTTCTTGCTTAATCGGTTTAACCTGTTTCCTGCTTTGATAGACTTCTTCCCAAGATAGCGATCAAAAACTACGTCCAACTATTGTTGTATGCTCTCTAAAGTAATGTGTCACATATCGCATGAACACATGGGCGTATTCACCAAAGGTGAGACATTTATCAGACTTTCCAAGAGCCTGAATTACTACATGGCCATCAATTGGCACACCTGTTTTCATGTCAGAATCAGGAACTTCCGAGTATGTGGGGAGTCCAGTCGTCAAAATAATGGCAAGTTCTGCTTTTGGTCTTGGAGACAACTTGCTGATTTCCGCGTTCTTGAGCTGTTAAAAGATCACAAATCACTTCACTTGATGCAGCATCTTTTGTTGATAATTATAACATTATTATCTGAGTAGATATCACTATAATATTCGTCTGCCATGACATTGTCCTGTCTAAAAACATTAAATTCAATAAGTTGTGATATAATCTTATTTACATCATCATAATCACGTTTAATCCGGGTTGGAATACTGTCAGAGCGTATGAAAGTAATCTCTTCCTCGTCATCTTTCAGGTTGAATAGCGATATTGTGTGATGTGTGATCGTTCTGTTCCTAGCTTGGTAATTCCTGGTAATGCCTACTACACTATTATGCATCTTGCATATTTTATCCACCCACTCCGTTGCATGATCTCCGGAACTTGATTGAAGCGCCTATTGGCTCTTAACGACAAAGTTCATACTAAGAAATTTTGTACTGGCATAGTCAGTGTGGTTGTATATGGTGAGACATGGTAACATTGCAGAAAAATATTACAAATGAAGATTCCAGTTATCATCTATTTCAGCCTTGATGAAATCCAGTAGGATCTGAACCATTTACAGGTATGTTGACCACTGTACAAAGTTTGGAATTCTTGAGTGCCTCGTATCAAACTCCCTCAATAAATGTTTCATATCCTCGTCACTCAAAACTTCTGACAATTGGTTAACTGCGTTGCAGAGTTCCTCTCCATTTTCTGTTTTTCTACCTCTCTCCTTGAACAGTTTTGCCATATTTTGGGTGAGTTATTTGAACTCTATTTCATATTTATGACCATTTTTAGCCAACCATGTTCCAAATATTTGCCACATGATGTGCCAAAGAGCTTTATATATTAATTGGTGACCCCCACAGCACGGTAGTAGGCTTTGCCTTCCAGCATGGTCTCTATAGTTTTGGCTGCAAATACCCCTGTCACTATCCATAGATTGTCCAGCCCGGTATTTTCCATATGTTGACCAAGAGCTTTCAGGAAGTTGAAACAAATGTGGAGTCCTCCCATAAGAAAAATGACATTTTGAAACAGTGGGTTTGCCCAAACTAGTTCCTTGCCTCTGCTATACAGTGGCTGGTCAACTGTGATGATAGTATGCATCTGACCCACATGTTTTGAGGTTGATAACAGTGATAAGTGCATCGTTGTTGTCTGCTTGTGCTTGGAGAACAGGTAACATCCCTGCTGTAGTTACAGGGGGGGATTTATAGCACTTGTCACTGCATTGAGTGCTCTAAAACCATGTCTGCTTGTGCTTGGAGAACAGGTAACATCCCTGCTGTAGTTACAGGGGGGGGATTTATAGCACTTGTCACTGCATTGAGTGCTCTAAAACCAGGTATTGACATATCTTCATCTTCATGCGTCAATAAAACCACCCAGGCCAAAACTTTGGCAAGTGCCTTGTGTCTCTCAACATCGTTTTTGTTTAATCACTCCACTTCTATCTTCTTATCGCCTCTGAACAAAGGAGAGGGTCTATGTCCTGATGGAAAGATAGCACTATCAATATTTTGAAACGTCTTTAAGGAACCAGATTTAATAGCTGTCTTTCTAAGGATTCTCTTACCATCTTTATTACTTTGACTTTGTTTTGGAGCCGGTCCTCTTTGCCAAACCATCATTTGAGTGCAGTTAAAGGTGTTCTTACCATTAAGAGTTGCTTCCAGTACATCTATGTTGTGACAGGAACAATGTATCATCCGTGCTTTGACTATATTGTCAGGGATGTAAACATTGTCATTCTTTTCAAACCTCTCCAGAATGTTTTGAGCTATAGTTGTATCGATTCTTCGCACAGTAGCAATACCAATAGTATGGTTTGCTGCGTGGAATAGATCAACAAGGGCCTCAGAGTGGGTAGCTTTATGGAGAGCAAGACCTAATCCTATATGCTTTTGTGTCAACTTTCGTTTGCTGGATACTACATAAACAATATCCTGGGCAATACTGTATACAGCCTGGTTGACACTTTGGTCTTCAACAATCTCCTCATGTACCACATTTGTGCCTCCAAAGAGTAAACTCAGTAGCAGATACAAGTTGTTTGGAATTACTTTGTCCACGTGTTCTTGATAAAGACCTTGCCATATACTAGAATGTCCTGGGGTATTTTAAAGGTATTGCCTTACTCTGAGAGCAGCATGTACCATCTCCTGAAAAATGTTGCTTTGTGCTATCCCAATTGCTCTATCACGTTTGTTTTACGAATTATCAGAACCCGGTGAAAGGTTACCGCTTTCACAAGACATTGTTGTAGTTTTCGAAATTATAAACTCTGATTTCTCACAAGGATAAATCAGGAGGGGGCCTCGTGCTAGAGGCCGTACGTAGTTAGCTTTTGATCCAAGTAGGTGTTACACTTTTTCATAGAACATGGTTATTCTAGATACTTATCTACTGGGCACACAGGTACCCGATTTTTCATGCATGCTCACATACCTGCCCCATACATCTCCCATGTCAAACACATAGCCACGAGATAACCCTGCACCCAAGTCCCTGCATAATTTCACTATGCACTCAGTCTCTTGAGGGTCCTGCAGACCTGACAATTTTGTCACAACAGTTCGTCTTTCGAATGTGATCAATCATGCAAGATGATAACAACCTTCAGCTGCGATTAGATCACAAACACCTGAAAGTCTTGTGCTCATAACTGGATCAGACTGCGAACGATTTGCAGATTTTTCCAATGTTTCTACTCTGTGTAACTTTGCTTTTTTTTTTTTTT
>CABFWB010000675.1:0-23230 GCA_902151455.1 Timema bartmani | reverse complement strand
AGGGCCTTCAAGAGAGCAAGAGCTTACCGTCCAAGGGCCTTCAAGAGAGCAAGAGTCTACCGTCCCAGGGCCTTCAAGAGATCAAGAGTCTACCGTTCCAGGACCTTCAAGAGAGCAAGAGCTTACCGTCCAAAGGTCTTCCGAAGAGATAAAAGCCTACCATCCAAGGGCCTTCAAGAAAGCAAGAGCCTACCATCCTAGGGCCTTCATGCCAGCAAGAGCTTACCATCCCAGGGCCTTCAAAAATGCAAGAACCTACCATCTCAAGGCCTTCAAGAGAGCAAGAGCTTACCGTCCCAGGACCTTCAAGCGATCAAGAACTTACCGTCCCAAGACCTTCAAGCGATCAAGAGCTTACCATCCCAGGGCCGTCAAGAGAACAAGAGCCTACCGTCAAAAGCAAGATAGTGATAATCCAGATTTGCCAAATACACTTATTTTATCATGTGATTGAAGATTAACAGTAAGTGTACCTGTAGCGTTGTATTAATTTAATACATTGATTAAAAATGGTGTTTGTTTACAAATTTCAGGGGATTGTACTAGTTATATAAATTTAAAATGGCGTTCATTTGCAAGTTTTAGGTTTTTATTTTCTTTGGAGTAATCTCTATGTCACTCATGTTAAAATCATTTCACTTGCATTTTCGTGCTACGCAATTATTTATCAGAACCAATCACTCGCGTAGTGTGAGGGACAGCTGTATTACATTTTTCTGTTCTTTTTTTTTAATCTAAAAAATGTTACCCCCTATAAGAGCACAGGGTTAATTTTACCCCCCCCAAATAAAAACGTTCCTGCGCCACTGTTCATGGCCATTATTGGATCAATTCTGAGTTGATGCAAATATTACACTCAAGTGAAAACCTGGAAAAGATAAAATCAAAAGAGCTACCACTAATCGGATTGCTAAGCTAGTTTTATTCTGCAATGAAAAAGATTTCGAAAAAATTGAGTTTTTGTGTGTCATTTGGCTATATATTTACATGTAATATGGCATTTTAGATGTTAGTTAAAAGGTTTTCATACAACTATATTGGAGTGAATTTAGTTTCATTGGATAGATTTATTAATTCTACACTGAATCCATGCAAAACACAAAATTATCAATTTTGACCTTGAAATTGACCTTTAAATTCAAAATTAAGCGTGGTATTTACCCACATCATTTTACACATCCTATGTATGATTGATATACCATGCACGCCTGCTATTAACAAAGAATGCCGATGAGTATTTTTTTACCTATATGGCTGGTGTATTATTAAGAAAACAGAAATTTGTAGGTTACGTAAACATTAAATAAAGTATTGTATGTATTTTAATAAGCCATTTTTCTTTTGGACTAATTTCTCTTTTGATTTAGACACTAAGACATTAATTTTATATGCCCTTATATATAAAGTGAAACTAGACATTTCCATGTAAGAGGAAGATAATTTCAGTAAACAGAGTGTACCCAGCCCCCTGTCCTGTATGGATTGAATGGTGATTGTATGCAATAGTATAAGATCTAGCGTGCAATAGCTAAGGCTAGTTTTTATAGAGGGGGTCTGCTACAAAAATGTACTGTAGTTTTAGCCAATTTTTTTTATACGTTCGAATGGACCTTCGCTAGGGAGGTTTCATACTACCTGTTAGGGTTATATACTAATGTACTAATCATGCTAATGGTTTTAGGGATTAAAAAGGTTATAGTTAAAGGAGATATACCCGCATTTGCTTGGGGGAGAGTGGAAAACCACTATGGAAAACCTAAACTTAGTAGATAGACACCCGACCGAGATTCGAACCTCGAGCTCCTTGATATCGGTAGTCAAGTATACTGTGAGAGTAGCACTTAAGACCATGCGGCCACCGAGGCCGGTTATATTCTTACTAATAAATAGTAAACAAGTATTTATGAGTTTTGATTTTGACCATAGCTAGTATGTCATATTGTCAATAATAAGATACCTCCAAAGGTGTTCACATGCTAGAACTCTAACAACAGGTGCACTGAGGGTGGTTTTCCCACTCTCTCTCCATGCAAATAGAGGTACATTTATTCTTAAACTCTACCTTCCTCATTCCTACACTATTTGTATTAATGTATGTGAACAACCCGCAAGGATATTAAATCACGGTGGAAAAATAATATAATAAAAAGATGCAGTCGGGCATGATGTAAGCCTGTTAACTTATCAACCTCTATAACTTTTGATCTAGACAATGGAATGAAACCAAAAAGAAAGGCAATCATTAGAACCCGCCAAATATGTTTTTTGCAAAAACTTTTACGTTACCATCAATTAAGAATCACGAGGATCTAAAGTTTCTTAAAGGTTTTATTAGATTAGATCAAATAACTTAGTTTAATTTGTTTATATTTTGAACATTTTCATTTAACTTCATATAGAAGGTAGGAAAATAATAATATGTTGTTGACATAATAACATTAATTTTATTAAGAAATTATTTAATCCAATCTGAATCGAAGATGTTATAGGGAAATGGTTTAAAATAGAATCCGAAATGAAAATGAGCTTGAAATATATGTATATATATTATTAAATAAATTCATAACAATACAACGAATAGTTTATTTATTATTATTATTATTATTATTATTAATATTAATATTACTTCACAATTCACAATTTTTTAAAGATCAAGATAAATAATAATCTGAGTTGATACAATAAAATAATATTATTGTCACATGACTTATCTGATATTTTTAGCTATATTTAAAAATTAATTGATTTTAATTATTATGAAAAGTCAATTTATTGGAAAAATTATTTACTTCTAGATTCGAATTTTGAATTTAATTTCATCGAATCTAAATCTCAGATCCATTTATATTCGAAATTTTGAATCCAATTCGAATCTTTCAACCATAAAGATTCGAGATTTTGAATAAAATTCCTTGGTTGAATTCAGATTTGGATTCGAGATTTCAAAGCTTCACACAAGTCTATATTTTATATTAAATAAATTGATTTTTTATTTTAGTAATCAGTCTTAACAAAAATATAAACTTTGATAAACCGGCCCCGTGGTGTAGTGTTCAGTGCAACTGGCTACGAGCCTAGGGATCCCGGGTTTGATTCCCGTCTGGTGACATAGTTAATTTCCCGAAAGGAGAATTATCACAACGGTCACCAAGGTTGATCAGACTTAAGTTAGGTTTTAGTGTTTCCACTGGTTCCACACCTTCACACTCACTATCACCATCATCTCATCTCATTGGGACATGGAAAGAGCCTCCACGGAAAGGTTGTACGATTAGTACATTCTGGACAACGGTACATTAGTACTGGCTAATATTTTCACAAATTGGACTACAAGTGTCATAGCCCAGACGTGCAATATATTATTAGAACTGTGATGAGAATGCATGTACAGGTGGTGACAATGTGTACTTCCGTGTGTGTTAAAGTGAAACCTCAAGAGGTCGTTCACTTTCAACCGTCACACACGCGGCTATAAAACTGGTTTACGCTACAGTCTTGAAGTTATATTTGGCGGAAAAACAACTTAATTTTATCACAATCCTCGTCCACGCTGCTAATCAGATAGAGAGGTCTGTTACTGGAGACGGACCCGTGGTTTGATCAATGGAGGGCACTTAATACAGTATAAGGTAAGGTGTCGTAATGGGTGGCCCTTAAAATACGCAAGGCTTTTTTATTTCACGGTTTTCAACCACCCAATTCTCCCCCATAAGGGATCGTAAGATTTTCCGTCAACATCTTTCTTCCCTCTATCTTTCGTAATTTTTTACGATTTAGTAAATTAGATCATTTTAATAGTTTAATTAGTTTTATAATTTTTATATTTATTATTATTAAATCAAAAAGTCAGATATAATTTGTATTATAATTATTATTAAATAACTTAAGTGCAAAATATGAAGACTATATTAAAATTACTTCTATAAAACAGTGAAAATTAGTGATTAAAATTGTATTAAAAGGAAACATTTCAATTTAAAAAAACATATTTTTTTATCTTTTGTCTTACCATAAATATTGATAAAAAAACCTTACGTAAAATGGATTATGGCCCCTTATCCTCCACCCCTTAGTAAAACGTAAGAAAATACTAACCCCTCCCACCCCGTCACCCTTAAAAATTACCCTTATGTAATTTAAGAACGGCACCTAAATACAAAATTCAACATTTTGAGTTAATACTACAGTTTTTTCCAGAAAAAAGAATAAAATTATTTAAAATACCTAAATTTCATAGGACATTTTATTGCTATTTTTGGTCTACACCCCTTACTAACCATTCGTGTATTATGAATATAAACTAATTGCATTAATGTATTAAGGATGAGGAAGGCTGAATTCAAAATAAATATTCCCGTATTTGCGTGGATGAAAAGTTGAAACCTATTTTGAAAAAAATATACTCAGTACATCCAACCGGGATTATACCCCCAATCTTACCATCACTGGAAGTCCTTTCTATTGCGAGAGTGATGCCTCAGTTCAAACCACTCAACCACATAAGTGGGCCAATTTTTTATATAAAAATAATTAATTACTAGTCTAAAAATAAAATGATAATTTAGAAATGAAAACATGAAAATATAAATTCACTTACCTGATTCGGTTGCCGTGTGGTCTAACGCGCTACTCTCACAGTAGACTAGGCTGCCGATGACGGGGAGACCTAGGTTCAAATCTTGGTCGGGTGTACCGAGAGGGGTTTTTACAACATGGATTTCCACTCTCCCTCCTCGTAAATGCGGGTGCACTTCCTATAAATATATCCTTTGTAGTCCCTAAAACCATTAGCGTAATTAGTACATAAGCGTATAACTTGAACAGGTAATCAGACGCGGTGATAAAAAAAATAACTTTTTATTTTGATCTAGGTCTCAAAATGTATCAATTGGAGCAACGGCAACTTAACTTTGAGATACCTTCGTGTGTGGTCTTGTCCTATTCATCAACTGGAGCAACGGTACCTTAACTTTGAGATACCTTCGTGTGAGGTCTTGTCCTGTTCATCAACTCCAGCAACGGCAACTTAACTTTGAGATACCTTCGTGTGTGGTCTTGTCCTCTTCATCAACTGGAGCAACGGTACCTTAACTTTGAGATACCTTCGTGTGTGGTCTTGTCCTCTTCATCAACTGGAGCAACGGCAACTTAACTTTGAGATACCTTCGTGTGTGGTCTTGTTCTCTTCATCAACTGGAGCAACGGCAACTTAACTTTGAGATACCTTCGTGTGTGGTCTTGTCCTGTTCATCAGATGATTCCATACGCATAGGGTGGGTGCAGGCGCGGATTCAGGGGGGGGGGTCAAAGGGTCAGTTGACCCCCTGTGAAAGTTATAAAATTAACACAAAAAACAGTTCAAATTTTAGAAAGAAAATACAACGCAGATAAATTATACAATTTTGTATCATTTTACGTGCAAGCACCTCTTTAGCCGGGTCCACATGTGCGTCATTCGTCCACGATTATTCAATTTTCGATATGACTCAGGCAAGTGTGAAAAAAACATTCGTTTTCACGTAAGAATATTTGTCATGCATAGCGAGTAACGAACATTGTTCCGCTTAGAGACGGTAGACTAACACACATCAAAGAAGACTGAGAGCAGTTCAACCACGAATACCGAATATAGAGTATGTGTGGACAGCAGGAGCAGCGGGACTGTGGGGGACTCTGCCCTCTGGAAATAATTTGACCCTCCCTGGAATAAACTCCCCCTGGATATATTTCAAATCCTCTGATATTATCGAATATGAAGCTGAAAGATGGCCTTAAATCAAACTCCAAATGACTTCTAGATGCATTCTATTGTCAAAAATTTGCTGGACAATACCGCTTCAAATAACTAAATTACTAGAGGCACCTAAATGGCGGAAAAAATCAGGGGAGGGAAGCTATAAATAGCTTCCAAGGCCATCCATATTTCAAAAATGTCTAAGGGAGGACAACTCCAAATAGCTTCTAGATGTATGTCATTTTAAAGAATTTTCAGGCGAGAAGCACCCCAAATAGCCCGGTTTCTGAAATAATTCAACCTTCAAAATTTTGTCAGTGGAAGACCACTTCAAAGATTATCTTCTAGAGGTACTTAACTATCCTAAAAAATTAAGGTGAGGATCACTATAAATAGCTTCAAGGGGCCCTCGATATTTAAAGAATGTCTAGGTGAGAAAAACTTTAAATGGTGACTTATAATTTATAAAAGAATCTAATTTTTTTTTAAATCAAGGCAAAGACTACTTATAGCGTTTAGAGTGAACCATTTTTCAAAAAATTGTTGAAGGAGGGCCACTCCAAATAGTTTATAAAAACTATCTGATTTTAAAAAATAGAAGAGGATGACCACGGTTTAAAACAAACATAAGATCAAATATGAATGAGAAATTATTAAATGGCTTTAAACAGATATTTAGCATTGTAAGTAACTATGCTATTTATAATTATGACCCCGCTATGAAAATGATCTGGATTCGCCACTGGGTGGGTGTGTATAAGGATTACCTTCTGGGGCGTTGAAACTAATGGGAGATGCTCACATTATTTAAATACAGTTTACGTAAAATTAATTAAAATATACCAACATAAAAAATATTAAATGTTTACCCAAAACCGATGGTAACGCTGGCAGAGACTTCAGTCTCATCTAGTGACATGTGAGGTCAGGAATCGAAAGCCAGCTGGATGTACAGAGAGTGATTTATTCTTGAAATTGTTTCCAACTTTCCCTCGCTGCAAATGAGAGTGCATTTCCTTTCAAATTAAACCTTACTCTTTCTACTTCATTACTCTAGTAAGAACTGGTAGTAAGAGCACCAAAAAATGAATGAGCTTGTTAATGTTTTCTTACTTATTTAAATAAATTATTGTATTATTATTATCATAATTTGCTCTATGGCATTAGGAATTCAAAAGTTTGTTCTCACACCTACAAAAGTACGCAATCTCTCCCTATCTTAAGCTAGTTCTATCCAGTCCCATTCATTAACTTACAGCCTATCTCTATCTTGAGTTAGTTATATCCAGTCCCATTCATTAAGCCCATCCCTATCTTAAGCTAGTTCTATCCAGTCCTCTTCATTACAGCCTATCCCTATCTTGAGGTAGTTCTATCCAGTCCCATTCATTAAGCCTATCCCTATCTTAAGCTAGTTCTATCCAGTCCCATTCATTACAGCCTATCCCTATCTTGGGCTAATTCTATCCAGTCCTTTTCATTACACCCTATCCCTATATTGAGCTAGTTTTATCCAGTCATTTTCATTACAGCCTATCCCTATATTGAGCTAGTTTTATCCAGTCATTTTCATTACACCCTATCCCTATATTGAGCTAGTTCTATCCAGTCCATCTCATTACACCCTATTCCTATATTGAGCTAGTTCTATCCAGTCCTTTTCATTACACCCTATCCCTATCTTAAGCTAGTTCTATCCAGTCTCATTCAATAACTTACAGCCTATCTCTATCTTGAGTTAGTTATATCCAGTCCCATCCATTACATCCTATCCCTATCATGAGTTAGTTATATCCAGTCCCATCCATTACACCCTATCCCTATATTGAGCTAGTTCTATCCAGTCCTCTTCATTACATCCTATCCCTATCAGGTCCATTCTAATGTTATACTCCCATCTGCGTCTAGGTCTTCCCAATGGTCTCATCCCATTGGGTTCGGCAGTCAGTACACTGAACAAGATTCTAGAATCTCCCATTCGCGCCGCATGTCCCACCCACTGTAATATATGTAACTCATCATTATGTAATCTCCTCCACTCCCAATTAGCCTCACCCCGATATTTTCCTTGTTACTTTGTTTTTGACCACCATTAATCTCTTCTCGTCATGCGAGTTAAGAGACCACGTTTCACACCCATATAAAACAACCGGTAAAGTTATTGTTTTGTATATTCTGAGTTTGACATTCCTTGACAGCAGGTGAGATGTCAACAATTTACTGACCAAGTAATAGCATGCATTTCCCGACTGTAATTTTTCTTAATTTCCAATCTATTGTCGTTATTGCTTGATATATTATTGTTCCTAAATATTTAAACTCCTTAACCTTGTCAAATGATATATTGTTCGCAGTAATCTAAAATTTATCCTCGCCAATGTGCTCTCTGTGTGATCATATAAACTACTTATTCTTTTCATCCTTCACTTATAAATATATTCACTTACTAGCTTTTGTAAAATTTCTATATTTCTTCCAACACCTTCCTTATTTTTTCCCAACAAAGCTAAATCATTTGCACATTCTAATAGCAATATTGTACCGTTTAGTGTCAACCCTTTCCTACTCTTTTGCATTAATCTATTATCATAATCTGAGGAAAGATTAGAAAGTAATGTGGAAAGTGCATCTTATTTTTTCATCTGGTTATTAATTTCGAAAGTGTCTGATAAGAGACGTCCAAACCGTACCCCGCCACTCGTATCAATCAAACATACCTCAATTAGTTTGACAAGTTTTTTTGGGTATAACAAACTTAAACTAAAATTTCATATAATTATTTTTTAAACTTAATCGTAGGCTTTTTTTTTAATCTATGTATAGTAATTATTGATGCCCCGTCATGTTGTAAGTAATACATGTGAGTATATATATCTAATAAAATGTAATGTGTGTTTTATTTAATCTATGGTTAAGTGGAAGAGAAAGCTAACGCCTTAACTTCGTCAAATCAATAAAGGTCATTATTATTTGTTTGTTTTTAATATTTTCAATAACAACATTTCTTCCAAACTTGCCCTTGATTCTGTTGGTATTCATGTCCTTTCTAGGGCCTCTCGTAATCCAAAATTGTTTGCTCTCAATAATTATTAAGGCTCTATTGGTTATTGTATACATAACGCAAATTCCAGATTTGTTGAATTCGATGTACTTTGATGTGCTGGCCTGTTTGGTCCCGTGACTGTTGGCAACTATAGTAAAGGAAATTGAAATTATTGTCACCATTATTATTATTATCATTATTATTATCAATATTATTAGCATTTACTATTTACATCCATTACTGTTTCCAGATTATGGCCTGAGTCAGCTTTTAATAAAGCCATTTTCCGCCACCCGTTTGCTAGGTTTGTCGTAGTTTAGTCAATGATAAATTTTCAGCCGTGCCGGGAATCGAACCCGGGACCCTCAGTAGGTAGACACGCTACCGACTTAGCTAAGGTGTAGGACTATTTTTATTACTATAATTATTACTAAAACGGATATGGAGTAGGAGTTCATTTTCGCATTTAATTTAATTAAAGGTCCATTTTAAATGATTTTTAAAATTGACAGCCACATTAGAACAATATAACACAGTTTATATAATTACTTTAAATTAAATAATCCTAGTCATTGATACAAGACGATATTATTCATAAAATATTATCCAAAAAGAACGTTCTTGTGGTATTTTCTTTCAATTGTATCTTTTTTTTTTATTATTTTATTTATAGGTAGCACTTTTCCAAACACTTTTGCGTTTCAAATGTAATTAAATGTCGAATGTTTTCAAGACCTTGTGAAAATGGCGCGTTGCCTTCCCGTGTTTCAAATATAATTATAATACAACGTAGCTGTGTAAAGCTGGCGTCATTTTCATCAGAAGTATATCAACCACATCCTGCTGCTCAATGTCAATGTCAATATCCTTCACAGAGAAACACATGCACGTATTCATATTTAAAATAAAATTATGAATATAGTTATTAGCTTGTTTTAAAACTTTATTTTAATGGGAAAGTTTTGATAGCTGTAAGATAACTATAGTGAACTATGATCAGTTTTGGCTGCTTTGCATGTGTTCGTACGGGATACTCACAGTACTTACTTTATGTTATTAGGAACTAAAACGTTCATTACCGCACTTATATGAGTAGGCCACCTATACTTAACTTGAGATAGCTATATCCAGTCCACCTCATTACACCATATCACTATCTTGAGCTAGTTCTATCCGGTCTACCTCATTACACCCTATCAATTTCTTGAGTTAGTTATAACCAGTTCCCCTCAGTACACCCTATCACTATCTTGAGCTAGTTCTATCCGGTCTACCTCATTACACCCTACCACTATCTTGAGCTAGTTCTATCCGGTCTCCCTTATTACACCCTATCCATATATTGAGCTAGTTCTATCCAGTCCATCTCATTATGACCTATTTCTTTAAGGTCCATTCTAATGCTATCCTCTAATAGGTCTTCCCAATAGTATCTTCCCATTGGGTTTGCCAGTCAGTACCTTGAACAAAGTTCTAGAATATCCGTTCTCACTGCATGCCCTGCCCACTTTAATCTACGAGACTTGATTATCCTAACAATGTCTTGTGATATGTACAGGGTATGCTACTCATCATTATGTAGCCTCTTCTACTACCCAGTATCCTCATCGTTTTTTGGACCAAATATCTTCGTGAGCACCTTGTTTTCTATTTCCATAAATAATTCAGTAGTGAGTTCAGTACAAGACAATGGTTACCATTTAAACGACCAACCATTATGGTGACTATTTATAAAACAAGTAACTATTACGGAAACTTGTGCGTTATTTGTTACTAGCACAGATTCTAGCTTTCAGCTATGTACAAACTCATATGCAGAAATCTACAAGTTGTCATACTTTAGGAACTGAACAACTATTTCACGTTTCTTTAAAATGAAAGAACCTTGTTTTGAAAAAAAAAAAGAGCCTTTTGGAAGTGATTTTAAACAATATATTATTTAAATCTTAATTTATTCATACACAAACAATCTTTTGAAAATAATTATATTATTTGTGGATAATTAACTAAATAAATATTCTATATGTTTTGTTGGTAATCAACAATTCTAGATACAAGAATAAACACAACTACGTTTTTAATGCGTTGATTATGGTAATATACTTCGCTGGCTATAAACTAT
Organism: Timema bartmani; assembly: GCA_902151455.1. NCBI lineage: Eukaryota > Metazoa > Arthropoda > Insecta > Phasmatodea > Timematidae > Timema > Timema bartmani. The sequence goes on along the minus strand of CABFWB010000675.1, from coordinate 12,331 downwards.
ATAATATAATTTATAAAATATAGCTACACATTAAATTTTAATATTTTTGAGAATTGTTCAAGACAATTAACTATTTAATAACACATAAGTAATTATATATGGAAACCTTTAAATTAGTAAATAAATCCATTGAATAGCATAGCAGCATTAGAAGAACATAGCATTTTACTATAGATAGATACGTAGTTTGGATAGAAATATAGATAGATATAAGTGAACATTATTTTTTATTCGCATTGGTGAGCATGTGGTCCAAGGCCATAGTGTCAGGGTAGACTATGAGACTTATGCCGGGATCACAATCAACTTAACGTTCACTTAAGGTTAACCTAACGTAGCTTAACCTAAAGGTTCTTCTCCTGTTTTTAAATGGAAACGATCTCGATGCAGTTAACTTAACGTTCACTTGGAGTTAACTTAACTTAATAAATGTCTTTGGAGGTCTTTCACGTTAAGTGAACTAGGGTTAAAGAAGGGCACAAAATATAATGAAAAAATATATTATTAATCGTCTGTAGCTATTAAATAACTTTCCATCAGCTAAATTTTCATGGACATTTTGAAAGCTGGCGTTATGAAACCTTTTATAGTATCCATTATACAATCCTATCCATCATACCGTCCAAGTTCCAACACATAACATAGACGCGATATATCTAATGTGCTATAATATGGTTAAATCATTATAATTTTCAGTGTTGATATAGATATGAAAATACAATACTATGCAAATATATATTTTTCTAGATTAAAATGTCGATACCGATACTTACTGTTATCGATACTTTTCTTTCAATTCTAGTAAGATATCGATATTTTTCTTCCGATACGTTAAATAAGTAGAGTATCGATACTTTTTCTTCGATACAACATCCCTACATGGAGGTTGGGGGTGGTTAACACCTGAGAAGATTGATAGGAAGGGTATTCAAGTATAAAATAACGTTCCCTTATACCTGAGCTAAAAACATTTGCCTATTTAAACTATAAACTCGTGAGAAAATACGCTAACCAAAGTCAGATATTTAAATGTTCCATTCAAATCAAATATAAATCACACTTTTTTTTTACGTACAAAGGTTTACAGCAATAACTAAAATAACGTACAAAAACACAATATATTGTGAGTTAAACAATAAAACTAGTTTTTTGAATGCTTGTATTTGTATAATAGTTATGGAATCATAGGAAGTTTTTCCGTTTGTACATTTAAAAAAAAGTGCTACTTTTAGTTTTGACTTTGAAGACAAGTGTGTTGTGCGCATTAAAAGTATTTTTAAATAATTTAATTTCAATCTAGCTATAGGGCTATTTATTATTTATTTAGCACCCCGTCTGACTACCCGTTCGGTTTATACGCTTAAGTACTAATTACGCTAATGGGCTAGGAATTGGGAAGGTTGAATTTAAAGGAAGTTAACCCGTATTTACGTAGAAGGAGAGTGGAAAACCATTTAGGAAAAGCCACCCCCAGTTCATCCAACCAAGATTCTGAGACTATATATTTATTGTTGAGAGTGGCCATTTTAAGCTCTGTAGTGCTATATGCACAAAAATCGGTGATTAAAACAATAGTGCCTAAAATCCCAACCATCAGCTAGAGCTAAAATATAAGGAGATAAATAATTATAAGGTAAAATTAATGTATATATTATTTAAGTCTCCCTTCTTCATAATGATAGCTATAACACTGATGTAGTCTAAATGTAACGTTCATTTGATTTGGTTTGCCGACGACAAGGAGGCCGGTGTTCTAATTCCGGCCGGGTGTACTGAGGGTTATATTTTCCCCTAAATGATTTCCAACTCTCCCTCTACACAAATTCAGGTCAAGCTCCTCTATATTCTACCTTCTCTATTCCTTTGTGGTTTCGTGTTGAGCTCGACTGCCGACGACGGGGAGATCGAGGTTCGAATCTCGGTCGGGTGAACTGAGGGTGGTTTTTCCTAAATGGTTTTCTACTCACCTTCTACGCAAATGTGGGTTCACTTCCTCTAAATCCAACCTTACAACTTCCTAACCCATTAGTGTAATTAGTACTTAAGCGTATAACCCAAACCGGTATTAATACTCGGTGCTAAATATATAATAAATATTCCTTTGTGTAAATATGTAGATTTCCCAAACGGTTAGAATGTCGATTTTTAACCTTTTTAAATTTACGAGACACTTAACAAAGTGCTAAAATAATCAAGGCACACCGTCAGTTTTTTAAGGAGAGATTTTAATAATTAAAAAACTAGTATTAAGATAGTGTCGAAAAGTCAGTAAACTACAATTTTAATAATTGCTTCATTTCAATAATAATGTTGATCAATGATTATAAAAGATTTATTTAAACTCCCTAAACTTTTTCTCGCTTCTTTTTTGATCTTCCTTCAAACTTCTGCGGCACACCTTCTGGCCCTTCGCGGCACACCTCCTGGCCCTTCGCGGCACACCTCCTGGCCCTTCGTGGCACACCTCCTGGCCCTTCTGCGGCACACCTCCTGGCCCTTCGCGGCACACCTCCTGACCCTTCTGCGGCACACCTCCTGGCCCTTCTGCGGCACACCCCCTGGCCCTTCGCGGCACACCTCCTGGCCCTTCGCGGCACACCTCCTGGCCCTTCTGCGGCACACCTCCTGGCCCTTTGCGGCACACCTCCTGGCCCTTTGCGGCACACCTCCTGGCCCTTCGTGGCACACCTCCTGGCCCTTCGCGGCACACCGGTTGAAATACGCTGTGCTAGTTAAGACCCAATGCACGATGTTTTATCCCTGAGTACGTTCTCACCGAGCTAATAGGTTATCGCTCCAACGGGGTAGTGATTGTAAAGGTAGCATAGAGGAAATGTTCCCGCCTTGACGAGAAGAAGCGATGGGAAAATCATAATGACAAATCACCCATCGGTGCACCCAGCCAAGATTAGAAACTCGACTACCCCCCCACCGACGATCCTGTCTGTTTGCGAGCTTGATGCATTAAACCACGTGACCACATGCTCGAGTCATCTGTGTTATTGATTCAAGAAGCCAGTTTGACTAAATCACCTTCACTAAATTAGTCTGACTGAATCCAACCCAATCAAAACGAATAGTCCTATTTTTATTAGAAATCCACGAAGCTTATAGATACGTCATCTTTTAGCAGTGTATAATGACAAGGCCGTAGTCAGGGAGGGTTTTGGGGGTTCAAACCCCTCCCAGAAATTTAATGAACAAAAAAGAATATGGCTTTATTCATGGTTCAAACAATATCAAAATTAAGTCACAAGTACAAATTAGGAGGTTGTGTTACCGTAAAAAGCACGTCAAAGAGCTACTAGAGGTGTTTAATATTTATAATTTTTTCTAGCCTCTGGCAATTGGGGGATGTTCCCACCAACCCCCCCCCCCTGAAATTATTGGCTGGCCACGGCCTTGTATAATGATACGGATTTATAATGTGATATCGTGCCGCGCGATGGGCGCCAATTTATAATGAAGTGGTTTATTTGTGATATAATTGGTATTTATAGCCCCGTGATCAAGCGCCAATTAAAATGATTACCGTTTAATTAGCTGATATTTGTCCCGTGATCGAGCACTAATTAAAGCGGTACGGATTGTAATCGTGATAATGCCCTGCGATTGAGCACTATCTATAACGATATTAAATAAACAAGACTTTTGATGTTGCACACCGTTTATTAAAATGATTATACCTCCGGTACGAAGATATTATGTAAAATGGTACAATTTTCTTTGAACTACAGATTATTTTTTTGTGTACTATCTGTATTTAAGTTAGTGGCACTGTCGTGATATTACACGTTCTCTAGATTTATGATACCGGCACTGTCTTTATTACAGAGTTCTATATATTTATGTCGCCGGCACTGTTAATAGATTACTCTGTAGAGTTACGTTACTACTATTTTTCCTACCGGCACTGTGTGTGTTCATACGCACAAGCGGCTTATATATGACCTACCCCTTGCCTCTTGGACCCCCTTGTCAACATTGTCAAAACCAACTAATAGAAAGACTCCTGGGAATACGATGTTGTGAAGGCTGGCTTCCTATTGGGTAGAGGGAGCCAGCGTCATAAGATCTTTTCAATACTACGGAGTTGATAAAAAAAAAGTTTAATGCGTATTACAATGACATTATTTCTAAAAACGCGTGATTTTCCATGCATGAAGTATTAAAGGATAATTTACTTATAGCACTTTAAAGAAAATTACATTTCATCCACGACTTTTTGAATATTTTAGAGAGGTTCAAAACAGTATCATTACAAGTGTTTGAACGATATTATCAAATACGGAAAAAGGTTATATAAAATAGATAATTCAACTTAGTTGATAAATGTGTTGGCTTAGGTTAAGCTAGTGTGCAGATTACATTATTGTATTAAACGTTTAACTAGACGAGCCGGCTGATAATATAAACACATGACTTACGTACTAACTTAATTGTTCCCTGGCCATCGTTTCAACACCGGGAAAGGTGAAGCCCCAATTTCACCATTGATACCTTTTTCGGCTACGTTGAGAATCGAACCCAGAGACCCTCAACTCTTGAGGCAGACACTCTAGCGAGTAAGTTAAAGTGTCGTGGACTCTAAAATGTAGAGATCCACAAATAAAAAACCATCACTTTTTAAGACTAGTTAAGGCTACGTGGGATATTCTACTAGATCTTTTTGCTCGCTTTGTTAAGGTAAGATTCCATCGGCGTCCGAAAGTCACACTGTCCGAAGGTCACACTGACCGAAAGTCACAAAGGCGGAAAGTCACACTAACCGCAAGTCACACTGGTCGCAGGTCACACTGCTGGAAAGTCACATTTTAAAAAGTCACACTCCGAAAGGTACACTGACCGAAAGTCACACTGTCCGAAAGTCACACTGACCAAAAGTCACAAAGGCGGAAAGTCACACTAACCACAAGTCACACTGGCCTCAGGTCACACTACCCAAAAGTCATATTGTCCGAAAGTCACAAAGGCGGAAAGTCACACTGCCCAAAAGTCACACTGAACGAAAGTCACACTGTCCGAAAGTTTCACGCCACCCTTATGATTACTTGTTGTAGGTGATATTGTATAATTTAAGGTGGGATGAAAAGGGACGCGAGAAAAGGCGTGTTTTTGCAGTTTTTGTGGCAAAATAATTTTTTGCCTAAAATAAATAAAATATAGCTCCTGTAAAACATAGAGTTTAATTTTCTTCACATGGCGATATTAACAGTTCTGGAATATCTGCTATGAACATAGCGACATTAGATGACAAACTTTTTAAATGAAGAGGAAAAGTTGTCATTAAATTCCAGGACACTCATGACAGATATTCAAGAACGGTTGATATCACCAGGTGAATAAAATTAACTTTGTTTGCACTGGATCAATATTTTATTTATTCAGGCCAAACAAATGTTCTGCCATAAAAACTGCAAAATACAATGTTCAGTCTGGTGCATTTTCTAAGCGTTCTTCCTCCTTAATTAAAGACTACTCGTTTGAACACGTTTCTCTGTTGTTTTTTTTACTTAGCACCGCGTCTTACTACCTGTTCAGGTTATACGCATAACTATTAATTGCACTACTAAGTTAGGAATGAGGAAGGTTGAATTTATAGCAAGTGTACCCGCATTTGCGTGGAGGGAAAGTGGAAAACTATTTTGGAAAAAACCTCATCACACATGACCGGGATTTGAACCCCACTCTCCCTGTCATCGGCAGTCTAGTCCAAAACGAGAATGATGCCTTATACCATGCGGCCACCAAAGCGGGTTCCCCTGAATTAAATACGAAAGCATCGTTTATCGTCCGTGTGTATGGGACATAACAAACAGGGAAAGGTTCTTGCTCCTACCTGGTAAAACCCATGGAACAAAAACATGGCCAACTCACCTGGCCAATCAAATTGCTGCTTGTGTGTCTGTTGTTTGTCCACCATTGTAATCCTCAAGTCCGCATCTCAACCGCCTAAAGCTCGGATCAGAGTTGAGCATGCCTGTCTTGATACATGGCGAACCTTATTACGAGTCAGATGAAAGTATTGTCACGCGACCTACCTCACTGAAAACCTGTGAGCATCTGGTCTGGTGTTGGCTGCGGCAAACGTTGAATGACAGCTGACTGTCGCGGTGTCGAGATCGGAAGGAGGGGCGGTCAGATTCCCCTCCTCTTCTTTGTTTGAAGTTGCCCCTCACAATCTTGTATCGTGAATTCCTGGAGAAGTTGGAAAACAAAATCCTGGCTCACCAAAATTATACTACAATCTCCATACCAATAGGCTTTTGAAACACCTAAAAGAATATTTTTCATCGCGGACATTGATTGAAAGCTACGTCTTGTAAAAACAGTTTTTATTTGTTTCATAAAACTATATTTTTATAGTTAATCAAAAGAGTTATCAAAAGCTTCTAATAACTTCCTTAAAGGTTAGAGTATATTTGCTATTTTCATCACTAAACGTGTCTGTCTACTGAGCTAAGGGTCCCAGTTTCGATTCTTGGCATGGCCGAAAAATTTATCAATGGAGAAATGTGGGTTTTCCCTTTCACAGTGATAAATTAACGGCTCGAGGCTAGATGCTGTGTCTGTTCTAGATTTAACCCTTTCCAGCCCAAATTATCAAAATTGGATGAAAAAAATTATTTTAGTCATGATTATGAAATAAATAGATATTAAAACAACTAACTAAAAAAACGCAATTATGTAAGATAAAAAAGCATGATTCCAATTGGAATCATTGGGCAGTAATAATGTACAAGTTTTGTTAGTAATTACTTTTTTTATATCATGTTACATCCAAATGGCTCTAAAACAATATACCAAACTATAGTTGAAAAATTACCCTATAATTATGTTCTAAAATATTGTGTTGACTTATGACATTAAATAGATGACCATACACAGAATATTACTTAAAAATCCTAGTTATAAAATTATAAATAATACATAATATAAAAATATTACAAAGATTTTTTTATAAAAACTTTAATTTAAATACTTCAAATGAAATGCCTTTTTATTTGCAATGTTAGATGGCAAAATTATTTAATCATTGTAGATTTTGGCTGAGTTTTTCTAGAATTGAAAAAAACAAAAAACAAAATAGCTTTCACATGATCCCGGCTAGGTGATAAACTTATTATTATTTCACATGATATGGCATGAAACAATTTTTGTCTTTTGTCAGGCACAATGGCTTGTTAAATTTTATGCACTTCAGTCAAGAATATGATTTTATGCAAAGTTTGCATCTTTGTTTACTATATATGTGGACAAGTCAATGACTCACACTATCAAATCTCACATCATCGACTGGTTTGGGTACAAGGGCAGCTCTCTTTGTTAGAATTGGAGAAGAATCTATTGAGGGTCTTCCCCTCTTCCGGTCAGCCTCTTTTCCAGACTTGAGAAGGCCATGTGCAATTTCTGAACGGAAAATAAGCAGTGACTTGTAGCGAGTATTTCCTCTTTGGTCTTTTTGTCACCGATAAAGAAGCCACGCATTGGCTACGCATATATCAAGCAAATGAAAAACTATGCGTAAATAGCAACGCTTTACTCCAATATTTGACCTATAGAGTGCTACTAACATGTCATTCAAGTCCACTCCACCCATGAAGCAATTGTATTCCTTCACAATGGCAGGACGTGGTACATCAATGTATTTCTTATCTGCGACAGACCACCTCCTCACGGTTTCAACAGGATTGATTCCTTTGTATGATGAAGTGAGATGGACGGCTTTATTTTCATACCATTTCAGAGCGATCCCATTATGTTCTACTTCTGTTCGATATTCATTAGAACCGCGTCCTTTTTTCTTTATTTCTGTGTCAGTTTTCAAGGTACATCCTGGCATCCGAGCAGCCCATACCAGAATACCACAATCCTTCAGTGAACATATGAGGTTGCATGACGTGACCCAATTATCTACAAATACTTTATAGCTCTTATCTTTAGGAATACCTTCAACAAGTCGCATGACAATATCTCCACTTATGCCCAGAACAGATTTATTCTGTACAGTCCCTTTGCCAACATAAACTTCAAAATCGTATATAATACCACTTGAATCAGCACGGGCAAATACTTTTATCCCCCATTTATGGGGTCTATTTTTGTTGTACTGTTTTAGAGAACTTCGTCCTTTGAATGGAATAATAATTTCGTCAACCTCTCTTCAGCTTCAATCTCTGAAAAACCAGATCTAATTGATTCAATAAATTGGTGAACCTTGAACAACTTATCATATCAGGAGTTATCACGAGCCTTCATATTGCTATTGTCATTTGCATGAATGTAGTTGCCAAGTTTGTCAAACCGATTTCGAAACATGACATTGGCAATTGGCGCAAATCTAGTTGCGTCTGCCCAATACATTCTATAGCTTGGCATCACTACAATTCCTGCTAAAATATTGATACCTATGTACTGTTCAATTTCATGTACAGTTGTGTTTAGTGATGAACCCGTTTTTACAACACAATACAAATTTGGTTGACTAACCAAATTTGTGAATACATCCATCATATTTTACTATTTGTTTGAAATATTGAAAGGGTGTCAATTTTTCATCAGGAGGATTAGAAAACTCCAACTCACAATGCGAATTTACTAGTTATAGGTCTTTAGCACGCCAACATAAAATATGCCTACGTTGTGCTGGAATAGCTTGTGAATCCTTATCAAAGATTGCTAATGTTTCAAGGCGCAAAGCCAAAGGGACATAATCTAAATCCAATTCATTTTCTTCGTTTATCTCAACACCCACTCCAATGTTTGGGATATCTATAGCTTGTATATTGACATTGGCAGTTGTAGATGATGTGGATTGATATAACGCAACGTTTATTTCAGCCTATTCATCAGAGTCATCTTCTAATTCAATATGAGATAATCTCCTTCTAAGAGAAGCAATACATCCAGCTGGGAAAGTCCTGACATAATGGTTTTATCTGAGAAAAAATTCAAACTGAATTAAAATAATGATCAAAATAAACCAAAATTGTGTAAGCTATTATATACTCATAATAAAGTAAAGTGTTATTAATGTTGACTGCAAAACCTTTTTTGTATTTTCTAGAAGTTTCTTCCTGCTAGAATCGCACTCCTTTATTTTTATTCGCCATTTTAACAGCTAGCATAGCTGTATAAGCCAACAAGTTTTATTTTCAGCACTCAACGTCTTACTACCCGTCCATTTGTACACTGATAGAGTAGGGATCAAGAAGGTAGAATCTAGAAGAAATGTATCTTCATTGGCGAAAAGGGAAATGAGTAGGAAACCTCTAAGTAAATACCACCTCATTATATCTGGTCGACCCACTTCAGTGGCTGAATGGTATCTTGTGTTGGACTGTCCTGCTGATGACGGGGAGATTGGGGCTCGAATCCTGGTCGAGTCTATTCAGGTTTATTTTTCCTAAACGGTTTCCCACTCTCTTTACACGCAAATGCAGGTAGACTATCTCTCAAATGCTTCCTCACCCCGTTAGAGTATTATACATGCATACAGCATGAAAAGGTAGTAAGACGCGGTGGAAAATGATATAGGCCTTTATCCGGCTGTAATTCAAAGTCCTAGCTACCCGTCAAAGGCAGATTAGGCCAGACGAGACTGACGCTTTTGTCCGCGGACTCACTAGTGCGGGCTATAGTTAATACAACTCAAGTTTAGCTCCGAGTGTGTTTAAAATAGTTATTGCAATTTTTTTATGTATGTGTAAATCATAAGAGCTATTAACGACTTAATTTAAAGTGTAGGGGTTAAAAAGATATCTAAGAGGGAAGCCACACGCATTAGCGTTGAGAGAGTATGTGAAAGCCACACAAAAAGAACAACAGTAAACATGGTTAGAATCCGAACCACAATCTCTTAACCAACGGCAATATAAACCAAACTTCTCATACCGTTCGGCTAGCACTGCAATTTAGTGTAGGGCCTATTTAGTTAAAATTCAGCGTTATTTTTTATATAGCAAAGCATTAATGGGACTCAATCAAATTGTAAAACATTTCCCCAGATTTCTATTAATTTCTGGATGAGTTATGAATTCCACAAAAATCACCCCTTTAAAAAAATGAATTTTTGGGGAGCTTGAAGCCCAAAGGTTGCTTTGATGTGATTCCTCATAATTATATCCGAAGCAGCGCGTGCATTCAAACCTTCAGCTGGCTAGTGTCGCCCACCCGCATCAACTGGAAGAAAGCAACCAAAGAAAGTTGTGAAATAGTGCGGTGGTTTCCCATTTGTTCCCGCACTAAATTTCTATGAGCGAACAAGAAAATACCTTCAAATTTTGTTGGGAAGAAAGATCACATCATACCTTGCAGAGATCTCTTACATGCCACAATCGATATGGGACCGGCGGAATCACTTCTCCTCCAGAGGAGGTTGTGCTACGGCGTTACCTTCAACCGGGTTTGAACCCGTGAATTTCGGGTCGTGAGACGAGTACATCCCCCCCAAAAGCCCCCGAGGTCGACTCTTTGACCTTAGAACGAATAAATGGGAGATAAAACCCTCATGACCACCAGTGACGCACACAGAAATTCACTCAGAGAAGAGGAAGGAATATATTTTTTTCCATTTGCATTTGTAACTTTTTACTATGAAGTTAGAAATTTAGTCTTCATATTTAGTTTCTACATTGAACATAATATGTTTTTAACATTATTTAAATTATTTGTGATATTTTGGGTGAAGAGGGAAGGGTTTCTGCACAAATTGCCTACCCCCTCCACTTCCCCCCTCCTCCAGCGCCCCTGAGTACGTCAACTCTCTTGACCTTTCGCAGACTGGATCAACCATCACTGCATTCAGCCGGTTAAGAAACTAAGCAAGCACCCATTAACCGGGCCATCACTCCTCTCCTCAGTTGTCTTATTGCGACTTGGTTTAGCTGGAAGACGACCAGCTGAATACCAATGAGCCACCGACGTTGGAAGATGTGACCCTGACTCTTCGGTAGATGTTGTGATGATCAACTTGCTTCCTTAACTAAACACGATCCTTTCAATTTAATTGAGAAATTATACCTTGACACGGGAATCGAACCTGAGACACTTACTTGCCTTAGCGCACCTAACGATTATTTATAAGTTAATACGAATAATTTTTTTTTATGTACATCGTCTTACTACCTATTCAGACTATTCACATATTAAATGTACAGATATTTTCGTGGAGGAAAACTGGTAAACAATTGAGGGGGGGGGAACTCACTGTACCCAGCCGGGATTTGAACCCTGACCTCTCTGTCAGCAGCAAGTAAGACAAGACGAGACTGATGCTTTTAGTCCGCGTGCCCAAGGGAGCGGGTGGTTTTCTCAAAAATCGTATCAAACAATTAAAAAAACTCACCATTTATCCCTCTGGTGAGAGTTTAATACCCCTTTATTAGAATTATTAAGTATGTATTTGAGAAGCATATATGTTAGAAGGAAATGGGGAATGTTTAGTGGAGTTCTCAGTATATATTTTTTATCAGCACATGACTTACAAACTAACTTAATCAATTACGTTACGATCAATACTATTGTAGGATTTTGGTAGAAATGAGAGTTTATGGCTGTTACAAAAGTTACTAAAACTGCTTTTACATATTTATACGCAAAGTTATGTGATTTTTGATAATCCCTCTAAAATAGCACTAATAATATAAGTAAAATGCTATCAAAGCTGATCGCAAAACAATATATTGTATTTTCTAAGCGTTTCTTCTTACTGAAAACGTACGGTTCTTGCCCAACCATAGTTCATATGAGACTGAAACCATAGTATACGAATGGTAAAGAGTTTCGTATGGACCACTCGGCAAAGAACCAGGGTCACATATACGTGTGGTTGACAACTCCGCCCACAAAGAACGTGTAGAGGCCTCTCTGATAGTCCAACACGATTTCCTTGTAACATTTAAGCAATGAAGAACGATTTGAACATTATATTAATCACAAGGAAACTATCTTATAACAATGTCAGTAGTTTTGAGGTCACTGGGAATCACGTAACGGTAAGCTAGGAACTGAATAATAATGATGGTATCAGAGATGCTCACTTACATACAAACTGTAATGATTGCATCAGAGACGCTCACTAACATACAAACTGTAATAATTGCATCAGAGACGCTCACTAGCATACAAACTGTCATGATTTCATCAGAGACGCTCACTAATACACAAACTGTAATGATTGCATCAGAGACGCTCACTAACATACAAAATGTAATGATCGCATCAGAGACGCTCACTAACATATAAACTGTATTGATGGTATCAAAGTCGCTCACCACATGCAAACTGTAATGATGGTATCAAAGACGCTCACTAACATACAAACTGTAAT
>CABFWB010000674.1:220108-245073 GCA_902151455.1 Timema bartmani | reverse complement strand
GTTGCTGATGTGAATTATTCTATTTTCTCCCAAGGAATAGCCTGCCAAAGTTTGATGCAATGTTTTAGATACACGTTGTACATATATAAATATATAGTCATGGTTTGAATCTCGGTTGGGTGCACTAGGGGGTGGTTATTTTCCTAAATGTGATTCCTCACCGTGGTTTTGTGATTTTCCCCACCCTCTGTCCCCACTAATTTGGATGCATTTTATATTAAAACTACCCTGTTTCATCCCTACTCCAGCTATCAGACCTTTAAATTAGCCTTGTGCTAACACATTGAACTAAAAACTATTCTTAATATCTAGGTTATAAGAATAACCTATAATTACTTTTCTTCTAGAGCGATACAAATCCGTAGCACAACCTCCTTCGCAGGGAAAGTAAGGCCATCAGTCCCATGTCGATTGTGGCATGTGAAAATACCTTTCCCAGCAAAATTGGTAGGCCCTTTCGCTATCGCTCATAGAAATGCTCGTGTGCTGATATAATCTGTCGATTCAGTAAGTACACGTTAAATACCGGTACCCCAAATAAACTAGAACAAATAAAAGAGACGTAACGAGGCGAAAAATTGCCTGAGGCAACTTTCTTGCTAACCACTTAAGTGGCCGCGTGGTCTAAGGTGCCACTGCCGATGACGAGGAGATTGGGGTTCGATCCCGGTCGGGTGTATTGAGAGAGGTTTTCCCCTAAATGTTTTTCCACTCTCCCTCCACGCAAATGTTTGTACACTTGCTTTAAATTAAACCTTTCTCATCCGTAACCCATGAGCGTAACTAGTACATAAGCAGAGCTTATAACCCTAACGGGGAGTAAGACACGGTGCTAGTAAAATCCTTAATACGAAGCCGCAGGGCCAATAAGAGGTTTGGGGGGGTGATACGTGTAATTAGGAGTTCACTAAGGTGTGGTCCAGGGTGCTACAGTACAATTCTAATTTGAAGAACCTTTTAGAAAATACAAACAGATTGTTTGCAATAAACATTGATAATATTTTACTATTAATGTTAGTGTTGTTTTATCGTTACTTATACAGTCTATCGAAAGTGGCCGCAACAGCTTACATGACTTGACTTATGAATACATGACAGGAGATTTAGGAACTTCTGTCAGATAAGGCTGTAGTCATTCTTACCGTGTGTGAAGCGCCTTTAAAACAACTACATATACATACAGGAACGCACTTTACTGTCTGGGGGGACTGTACCATGTCCAAGATATTATTTTATTATGTATGTTATCTTCTATGGTATGTGCACTTGTTTAGAGCATCACACACGAAAAAAAAAACATCATTTTGAAAAGAAAAAACTAGTAAAAAGTGAAAATACAAACGTAAATCAGAAGAGAAAAAAATATTGCGTCACGGTTTCTAAAGTAAAAAAACCAATAAACACTTATCATAAAAATAATGTTAAGTGGCGGTGGGATATTGAAGGGGTAAAGAATGGATCATCAATCACCCCCTATTTTATACGCAACTTTTATATTTATTTATTTTTATTCCGCGTCCTACTACCCATCCTGTCTAAAACTATTACCTCCATTGCGTCAACCCGCACGCGAGCTATACCGACCGAGCGGCCCCCGTCTTTTGGCGAAGATAGTGCCAACATTTGCGGGAAGAGTATTTCATGTGGTCAGCACAACGAACCCTCTGGTTGTTAATTTCAGTTTTCTAAACCGGAGCCGCTACTCTTTCATTCAATTAGCTCCTCATTGGTCTTCATAAGGCCGAGTTTGACCCCGTTCAGAACCCACTGCTTCACAGAAGAATCTGGAAGTGCCGGAGATCGAACCCGGGACCTCTGAATCTGGAGCCAGGAACTCCGACCACTAGACCAAAGAGGCGGTATACACGCACTTTAATTACGCTAATTGTGTAGGGATGGATAAGGTAGATTGTATAGGATATGTACCCGCTCTTGCCTGGAGGGGTTATCTGAAACAATTCAGGAAAAGCCACCCCTCAATAGACCCAGCCAGGATTTGATCTCTAACCTTCCCTTCACCGTCAAACCAGACTATATGAGACAGACGTTTAGTCCGCGTGTCCACATAGTTGAGAGTGCCTTAGTGGGTTATTGCGTTTAGGGAGGTAGACTTCTGAGTTACTAAAGTTACTAGAGCTATTTTCGCACATTCGATACGTCAAGTCGTATGACCTTCAGCTGTCCCATTCTACCATCACTTTCAATAACCGGATAAAACAATTACATTTTGTATATTAATCACTGTGGTTTTTCTCATCCTCACTACACACAAATGAGTGTGCACTTTCTTTTTTTGTAAATTTCCTCATCCCTATCTCTTAGATTAAGCTGTTATTAGCCACGGTGTCAAACGTAATAATTAACACAATGTATAAACGTAAAGGTTTTGTCATGTCGTCAACTCAACTTATTATATTTTGGGTGTACAAAGCCAGTGTAAAGCCAGTTTTGTTTATCAGTGATTAAGTTGATAAACTAAGAAACAAAATGAAGGAGTTGAATGAATTATAAGGTTCCACACCGCCCTTCACCTCAAGATCTATCGTAAAATCACATTATGAAAAGAAAAAAAAAACTTTTCTCCTGCTTAAAGCCAGGTTTGTATTGAACCTCGTCGTTTAATATTTTTAGATTTGGTGTTAATTCTTTAATTGACGATTTAGTTTATTTTATTGAGTGAGAGTTGATTAATTTTCATTCGTTTTCAGTTGTAAAAACGTTAAAAATTGATTTAATATCAATAATTAGTATAAGGTTTATTTTGTTTATTTCTTCTTTAGTAATTATATAGTGAAGATTATGCATGGGGATGATAATATTAATTATTTTATTTTATTAATTTTAAAATTTGTTTTATGAATAATATTTATAGTTATTAAACTTAGTTTAATTAGGATTTTATTAGGGTGGGGTGTTTTCAAAACTAGTCAAAGAGTGTGACGTTCTAGTCTCTCTTATAACTGAGCCAGTTTTTTTTTTAAACGTCCCTAGTCTACGCTTCAGATAACCGCGCACTCCTGATTAAACGCAATCAATGCACCTCCTCTCGCCATCTCGCGTCCAAATTGTTTGTTTTGTTTTCTAACGCCCCCACCGCCCCCTCCCTCCTTTTTACACTCTTCTCCCTCCTTGTAATTTGTTGACGTGAGACTATTTATCCCCTATGATTTGAGAGATGATGAGATTCTTGGCTCATGTTTCGCGAGGATTTATTTCTCGAATAAATTGGACAGGAACATGAATCTACGTCGTATT
Organism: Timema bartmani; assembly: GCA_902151455.1. Lineage (NCBI taxonomy): Eukaryota > Metazoa > Arthropoda > Insecta > Phasmatodea > Timematidae > Timema > Timema bartmani. The sequence goes on along the minus strand of CABFWB010000674.1, from coordinate 241,818 downwards.
AAAATATAGTAGAACCTCGTTAATCCGAACTAATTGTGACCGACGCGCGTTCGGATTAGCGAAAATTCAGATTAAGTGGGTGAATACGGAAAGGTCTAGAGGGAGTCAGAGAGTAGTTTCACAAATTTTAAATTAAATTGGAATCGAGCTTTATATAATTACATCCATTTGGCAGATGGATATCATCTATTATAGTTTTACATTTACATTTTTTTTTTGCAGTACTGTAATTATTTTTAGTTAGGTCTACATTAAAACACATCGTGTTGACTACAACTTGTAAATATTAAGCATTTATTATCTCTGTTTCTTTCACTTATCGTTTTTATCTTTGACTTTATAACAAAGATTTCATCGGACTTAGTTTCCCCCCTACCGTTTTCTAAAAAAATTGGGTTAGGATTATCTGGAACTTCGTACTACCGGGGTTTGTTCTAATGGGATTTTACTGTACCATCCTGTTTAAAAAAAAAATACACATACAGTCTAAATTTGTTGCAACAAGCACGGAAATAACGATCACTGTTGTAAGGAGCAAAAAAGACATATTGATTTTTAATTTACGCGTTTTCCAATATAATTGCTTACTTTTTTAACGAGCGTATAACACCGATACACCGTACAGATTTGGGTAAATAAGTAAACATTCTTAATAATGTTTCGGGTAGTCAGAAATACTCAATTATTGTATTATTATTATTATTATTATTATTATCATCATCATCATCACCGCGTCTTACCAGCCGTTCTGGTTGTACGCACTTACGATAATGTGTGATTGTAGGTTGATTGTGAGATGAAATGGAGGACCTACAGTTTAACGTGAGATCCGAACCACGGCGGAGGCCTGGCATTCCTCACATTCACAGGTTGTGATTAATATCACATCTTGTCAGAGGTGAAGGAAGGGTTTGGCAATCAGATAAATCTGTGCCGGGACAGAGGATTGAACCCCGGACCCTCTTCAGCACAGAAGTCTGACACCTTACCCCTAGACCGCCAGGTCACCCAGATTATTGTAATAAACAAAAATAAAAAGGATTAGTTACTTCACTTTTATAACCACCCGCATCTGATTACGGGTTGGTTTATGACTTTGCCTTGTCCTTGGTGACCGTCCCCACTCTACCTATCTCTCCAGTATCCAGCCTCTAGCCCTGCTTCCCCACTTTACCTATCTCTCCAGTATCCAGCCTCTTAGCCCTGCTTCCCCACTCTACCTATCTCTCCAGTATCCAGCCTCTAGCCCTGCTTCCCCACTCTACCTATCTCTCCAGCCTCTAGCCCTGCTTCCCCACTTTACCCAAACACCTCCACGAGTCCATGACAGTAAAATTATGGCTAAATATATTGTATGGAGTATTTTTGTGTATATACAAGCATATTAATACAAATAAAATAAAATGTTTTATGTAATTATATTAATTTATCGCTAACATTTCTTTTGTTTTTTGAATATATCTTTTTATCAAGTTAATGAGAGTTTAAAAAAAAATGAGGTAGATTTAACTCATCACTTATATAGCGAGTAATGGCTTTAACGAGGAAATTTTGTCGGTCCTCAATCATTGGCGTAGGAAGGAGGAGTTAGAGGGGGTTCAACCGCCCCCCCCTCCACCCCACCAATTTTACAAAGTTTTTAATATGAAGCTAAGGGATGGCCTTGTATCAAACTTCAAATAACTTGTAAAAGCATTCACTTTTCATCGTGATTTAGTCTGTAGAGCGTGTGTGTACTTAACTAAGAGTTCCGGGTTCAAACTTTGGTGAGAGCCAAGAATGTATCCATGTGAAATCGGGGATTGCTCCTTTTATCTGAGCGATAAATTACGGCCTTAGGTCTGGCTGTTGGGTTTGGCATTGATTAGGTTTGGGTCAACGACACACTAGCGCTCCCGATTCCGAGAGAATAGTAATAATAATTATAATAATAATAATAATAATACATATTTAAATCGATATATATATATATATATATCGATTTAAATATATATATATATACACACACACACAGGCACAGGGTGTTCGGAAATCCATAGCCCAAACTGCACATATAGCTTGTTTGAACCATAAGTAATACAAAATACCTTTACACTTCCATCCGGAAAACTATATTAATACCATTAAATTGTGTTCCAAGTTTCAGCGTACCGCTCCGGGAGAGCATAGCTATTCAAGCATACGTGTACAACAGGTTGCATAGGAGTTAGGTACGCGGCACTACACACCTCGACATCTTGGAGCACGGCAGCAGAACATACCACAATTAATAGTAAACAACATACCAGTCCATCTAGAAATGAGAATACGTTCTGAGGGTCATCATTAACGCTCCTACATCACAGAAAGTGCTTACCATTGTTACATGTGTAGTGCCGTGCGCCTAGCTCCTATGCAACCTGTTGTACACGCATGCTTGAACAGCTTTGTTCTCCAGGCGATATTCGCCGAAACTTTGAACACAATATAATGGTATTAGCATAGTTTTCCGGATGTAAGTATACAGATATTTTGTATATATATATATATATATATATTTCTTTTTAGGGGCGTGTCCAACACAAGGTCATTAACGGTTTAAATAAAGATAATGCCATGAGGTAGATGTATTAGGATTAGATTATACATTTAAAAGGGACTGTACCGACATCTGCATAGCTTGAAAAATAAAAACCTCGAAGCAGCCGGCAAGGCTCGAACACGAGCTATAAGATCCCACCTGGTGTAACCCCAAGTGTTGTTCCAACTTGCACCCCTGTTTCTCTCTTTATTTAATTATCGTCAGCCTTGCTACTGTAGGCTAGAACCTTCGGAGGGTTGAATAGAATCAAGTCCTCCCTCCACCCCTCCTATCCTCCTGTATTTGTCCCCCTCCTAAATACTTCCTATTGTAAAGAGCGAGAGCTTCCAGCGTCGAGTATACAGAGCGCCCTTACATACAAGTAATACTCTGGACACCTCTTTAGAATTTCTCCTCTCCTGATCCCTGTTGCATGTATGTCTCCCCATCTATACAACATGCATGCTAGCTAGCTAGACCTGGGCAAATTTTTTGCCGGAGGGCTGCATTGAGAATTTTAAAATAAGGATGGGCCGCCAAATACAATACTAGTTTCATGAATACGCAATTTATTATAAAAATAATAAGTTATTTCGTATTTTAAATAGTTGCGGAGAAATGATGAAAATTGGAAAATTTACCTCATATAAAGTACCCTCTAAATCATTTGCATGATGAAAATGAGAGTTGCCATCTTGTTAATAACTATAAACAGTGTCTAGATATAAAATGTAATCAAAATAGTTAGAGCGAATTTTGATAATATCGATTTTTTTCTCTTTTTGCCCTTCAGTAAACTACCCTTAATCTTAGGGTTAGATAGCTAATTCCAAAAACCCCTTGGGGGGAGGGGGGACCTACCCCAGCTACCAAGCTTTAGCCCAATCGGTAAAATAGTTTCGGCTATAGCTCGAGGTACAGACAGACAGACAGATGACATTGCGAAAACCATTTTGGTTTTTGGTTTTTGCTTCAGGGGGTCATGAAACGTCGATATTTATCAAAATCTCGAGTTCGATTTTTTTTGACAATCACAATACTTTCTATCCGAGATATTAAGAGAAAGTAAAAATTGAATAAACAACATAAAAAGGGAAGACAATATAATATAAAAAAAACTAAGTAATTTTAGTGACTCTCCAATAAAACATAACTTAATGAGATGAATACAATTTTTATAAAGGTATCTTTCATAATTTCTGTCAGGCTCAAATTTGGCATTTGAGATAAAAAAAAACTGCTTGTAAATAGATGTTCATCGGTGTGTTGAATATAAATTTTAAATATGGTCATAATGATATATCTTATAATCATGGTATTTTTACACTATTATTTTTAGATACATAGTTAAATATAGCTTGCGAATCCCATAAAAATACGTGGTTTGTCCAAGGTTGCTATATAACCCTAACTCTTCTTTTTTCACTTATCCGTTATACCTACGTTTTTTAATTCTTTGAAGACTCTTCTTTCCTTGGTGCCGTGTTTATTCTACAACATCCCTTTTTTAGTCTCAAATTTCTTTTAGTTTTGTTAGCACCGCGTCTTACAACCCGTCCGGGCTATACACATATCAGTGTACTAATTACGTTAATGTATTAGGGATGAGAAAGGTTGAATTTAGAGAAAGTGTGGAGGGAGCGTGGAAAACCATTTTGTAAAAACAACCTTCAGTACACCCGACCGGGATTTGAACCATAGATGTGAGATGGAAAATGTTCCCTTAGCTAATTTTTTTTCTGAAAACTATTTAAATAAGAACGAATACAATCGAGATTTCCAAATTTTTAAAGTTTACACGTTAGTTTAAATGTATCGTTAACACCGGAAACATTGTTAAATAAGTTACAATTAAAGCGATAACAGCGATTCAAGTTTTATTCTTAAAATCCCGTATCGACTACAGCGCTCGGTGGTTGAATGTGTCACTAACATCGGGGTTCACCAGTTTGGTTTGGACCAGTTATGTTAAAGTTTAAATCTAATCCTTTACGAATTACCTTTAACCTTGTTAGTAATTAATTTTAAATTTTACCAGATTTTTTTATTTCTACTCCTTACGTTTTCTCACTTCTTTCTACCTTATCCTATCTTTTTTCTGTATAGTAGTCCTCATTCTATCTACTAATACTCCTAATACTACATTGGTCTAGCATCTCACTTATTTTATCTTACCTAATTTCATTTCCTAAGTCTTTTCATCCAACTTTTTAAAGAACACCAGAATTATTTTATACCTCTATTTTGACTCGCCTGCTTTCACTACCTTCCCATTACTTTATTTCTCAATGTCTATATAATGTATATTTTTATGTTTTACTACCTCATTCTCGGTGTGCATACATTTCTTTCTATCGTTATATTCCTCTTCGTAAATATGATTAGCTTTATACTCTTTCGTTCCATTTGCATGCAACTTTCTCCGGTTATTAATTTTGTGCCAAAGTCTATCTTTCACGTAACAGTTACCTTCTTTTGTAGTTTCTTATTTCCTTTCTATAGAGTTATTAATACTAGACTGCGCATCAAATATAGAACTAATCTGCAACAATAGACTCCAAGACTGCACACCAAATATTCATCCATCATGAACCATAATATATTGCAATCTGTAATGATAATTATTACTCCTAGACCATTCAGAAAATCTAAAGATAACAGAAGTAACATGTACTTTAACCTGAAAAAATAGACTTATTACTACTAAACTGCGCATCTAGTATACAGTTCAACAGGCGCAACATGTAATGAAAATTGCAGCATACTCTCCCCAAATGGCGCTAAAAGTTCACGGCCACAGATATTGGTCGCGTTTGGCCTAGGGCGAGTGCCTACACATGCGCGGTCCATGGAAATTTTCCTTAACTTATGGATATATTTATCATTCGATACATCGCAGGGTAAATTACCTAAAGCTACGATGTATTGATCAAATTATATCGATAGATGGGCTGTTTCCGATGTATTGAATTGTAATGGGAAAAGACACTGCTTCCCAAAACTTTTAGAATCGCGACCTAATTTTTAGAACGACATATTTTTGTGACCCACCTAGATATAAGGGGCAGGAGAGCGGGTATTTTTTTATTAAATTTTGTTTACTTTTTTTCCCATCAGTATCCATATATTATGAGTCTAATTTCTTACCGTTTTTCATTTTCTTTTTTCGTGTTTTCATGTTCCCATTTTTTCCATGATTTTCAATTTCCAAATTATAACAGAATTTTCACATTTAATTAACTTTCCGTGACCACCATAAATCGACCCGCAACCCATCGTTGGATCGCGACTTACAGAACTACTGCTTTAGAAGAAGTGGAATAACAGGATTTTGTTTACTTTTGAAAAATATAGGAAAGCATGAAAAGCTTATTAGTAAATAATAATGTGCCTGATTTTCTGATATAAAAGAAGAATGTTAAAATGTATGTAAGATGTATACATAAAAACAACTCCCTTCACTTGTAATGTTTTCTTATATGTGTTGAAAATACTATAAAAGTTAAAAAAAAGGGGGTGAAAACGACTCGGTTGATAAAAATAGGAGGAAAAAAATCGTTCCATTTATTACATTCACAAGCGCTAAAGTGTATGTGCGATACATGAAATATATTGATATATCGGATACTTGAACATCGATATAAATATATAGATGTTTAAACAAATAAATTCATGTATCTTTTATATCGATATATTGTTGCTATTCCCATCACAACCACGGCGGCGCAGGGACATTTGCTAGGTAGGCCTATACGTGATCTAGAAGTAATAAGTCTACTGTTGTCACCCCCTATAATTCCACTCTTCCCCTCCCCTACCTGTCAGTCACAATCTCAACTCCCGACGCGACACACAATATATAATTCCTCCCCAGCCCAGCTGAACAAACAACTCTATCAAGCTACCCTGTGCAGGATGGAATGAACTATTGGAGGGTGACATGTGTGGGGTGCTTCGTTCCGACCCCTCCCCCCACCCCTGTCCGTGCTCTTTTAGAAGTCCTGTAGGGTCTTCGTAGAGGGACTACCCGAGTGGTCATCGCTTGTTGCAACTTGGGAACTCGAGGATTAAAGCACGACAAAATTAATAGGCGCCAATTTTAAATTCTAAAAAATAATCCTAAAAATGGATAAGTAGGTTAAAACAGAAGTTGAACTCATCCATTGTTACGAACTGTTGTATTTTTAGTACAAATTTTGGAGTCATACAGTAGCCCCATGGCTTCTTTGGTGCTGACTGACAGTTCACAGCTGACTTCTGACAGTCAACATTTAGGTATATATAAAAAAGGGGGTGAAAACGACTCGGTTGATAAAAATAGGAGGAAAAAAATCGTTCCATTTATTACATTCACAAGCGCTAAAGTGTATGTGCGATACATGAAATATATTGATATATCGGATACTTGAACATCGATATAAATATATAGATGTTTAAACAAATAAATTCATGTATCTTTTATATCGATATATTGTTGCTATTCCCATCACAACCACGGCGGCGCAGGGACATTTGCTAGGTAGGCCTATACGTGATCTAGAAGTAATAAGTCTACTGTTGTCACCCCCTATAATTCCACTCTTCCCCTCCCCTACCTGTCAGTCACAATCTCAACTCCCGACGCGACACACAATATATAATTCCTCCCCAGCCCAGCTGAACAAACAACTCTATCAAGCTACCCTGTGCAGGATGGAATGAACTATTGGAGGGTGACATGTGTGGGGTGCTTCGTTCCGACCCCTCCCCCCACCCCTGTCCGTGCTCTTTTAGAAGTCCTGTAGGGTCTTCGTAGAGGGACTACCCGAGTGGTCATCGCTTGTTGCAACTTGGGAACTCGAGGATTAAAGCACGACAAAATTAATAGGCGCCAATTTTAAATTCTAAAAAATAATCCTAAAAATGGATAAGTAGGTTAAAACAGAAGTTGAACTCATCCATTGTTACGAACTGTTGTATTTTTAGTACAAATTTTGGAGTCATACAGTAGCCCCATGGCTTCTTTGGTGCTGACTGACAGTTCACAGCTGACTTCTGACAGTCAACATTTAGGTATATACCTAAATTTTGTCTGTCAGAAGTGACAGATGCTAAACATATGCTTTTTGCAGCTCATATGGTTCGGCGTAGGGATACATAACTTGGACTGGTAACTTTTCAAAGCCGTCAGCTGTCAGCTGTGAGCTGTCAGTCAGCACCAAAGAAGCCATGGCGTTACTGTACATAATATTATAACAAAATGGCAAAAGCGTCTACTTATATCAGCGTTTTTAAACCGGTGTGCCGCGAAAGGTAAGAAGGTGTGCCACAGGAGTTTGGGGGAACATAAAAAAGAAGCGAGAACAACATTATTTTTTTCAAATAACACGGTTAATAGAATTTTAGCAATTGAGATTTTATACACAATGTTAATACTAATTTCTTTAATTTCAGCGTCTTTTTCAGTGTTCCTTGATTTGAAAAAGGTTGAAAATCTCTCTCTTATATAATATATAGACAAGGTGAACCGTAAAATGTGGAACCCACTTTAGCGGTAGACATACGGCTTCAAAACAATGAAAAGAGTTAATACAAACATGTAACCTATTTGACCTTGTTTACGAGCCACGGTCATGTTTGTACTCCAGTAAAATGGAGCTGCTTAACATTATAGGAAGTGCTCAAAATAGGCAACCTCGGCCTGAATGCGAGCTTAGCATTGCAATGTATTTTAAATAGAGTGCGACATTCATCTACTCAACGACCGCAGGTTTACATTCAGGCCGAAGGTGGCCATTTTGAACCCTTGCTATAATGTTAAGTAGATCCACATTACCAGAGTTTAAACATGACTATACCTCGGTAACAAGCTCAAATGGGACCAATTTTTTATATGCGCATTTTTAATGGCTTTTGAGTATCATGTTTACTGCTGAAGTGGGGCCCACATGTTACGATACACCCTGTATAGTGTGTACTTTTAAAATGTTTGCATTATTTGCTTCATACAAGAATAATTTTGTCGGTAATGTGTAAATAGCTAAGGATACAGATAGTTAATTTGTTACCCGCCTCGGTGGCGTAGTTAGCTAACGCACTAGTCGTGTTGAGCTCGACTGCCGAGGACGGGAAGATCTAGGTTCGAATCTCGGTCGAGTGAACTGGGGGTGGTTTTTCTTAAATAGTTTTCCACTCTCCCTCCACGCAAATGTGGATTAACTTCCTCTATATTCAACCTTCCCAATTCCTAACCCATTAGCGTAAATAGTACTAAAGCGTATAACCCGAACGGGTAGTAAGACGCGGTGCTTAAAAAACTAAGTTAATTTGTTTCCTTTCTTTATTTATGAGGGTCGGCTCACTAAGCTAACTACACTGCGTCGCGTCGCGTCGCCGGCCTAACAGACCGGAAGGAAGCTCCTGGTACTGAGTAACCTTTGCCCCAGTTTGAATTTGGCAGGTTCCCATTGGCGCTAATTTAAACAAGGTGAAGAAGGGTAGGAATGAAATTACGGCTAAGACGTGCTCAACCGAGGTAATTAAGAGGGGTTGGGTCGGGTCAAACGGTCACTCGCGTTTTAAAAAAACGTAGACGCTCTCCTTTCAAATTTAGGAGAACTCTTGTTTTCAAAATGTAGCTGCAATATTTTTTTCGAGTTTAGTAAGAGTCGAATTTAAATAGTTCTTATTCTATTTCAAATCATGTGCCATATGTGTAGTTTTGTAATTTTTGAAATCAAAACGATGCGAATTTACATTGTAATAAATATCAATTTAAAGACAAATGCAATGAAAAATTTATTCAATTAATATTTACAATTCTTTTGATGGACAAATATACAGTATTAAAAATTGGCGTAACAAATTTATCTTAAAGGGGAAGGATTTTACACTGAGGCTTTCTTTCACAATTTTTTTAAAAAACTAGATGATTCCGGGATTTTTTAAAGGGAATTTTGGAACTTTTCGATTAAATGGCGGGGTTGCGTGTTGGCATAAAAAAAATTGCCTGAATATCAGGGAGGTTTAAGTTTAAAGGATTTTGTTCGAAAAGTCATAAACATCTTATTAATTTTCATCAGAAAAAAATTTAATAGCTTGAGTTAAACCTGTTATCAAGGCGATTATGTATTAATTTATTGAAACGCTCTTCTTCTGGCTAGATAAGGTCAAGCAAGTGTTTAAATCATCACTGAAAAAAAACAACTATACAACATTCACGGTAGGAATTACTCTCTGAAAGGTCTTTTTTACTACCAAAATCCTACTATATAATAGATTTCTGGCAGGGAATAAGGCCTTTCAGAAAACAATTCCTACGGTGAACAAACTTTAGTTGTTTCAGTAACTTATTTTACCACACAAGATTGGACGTGCTATACACAGTAAAGGATGTGAGTCGCTACAGATGTAACAACTCGTCCCCAACTTGTGGCTGCGATTGCTGGCTGGAAGAGTCACGTGACTATCGGATAGCATCGCTCACGCGACAGAAGAATAAGTTGAGAGGGACTTGGCATCACGTGATTACAGAGCGCCCGCTGCCCCCACCAGAAGGTCCGATGGGTGAGGGATAAGGGATAATTTAGACGTCTCGTTGAGGGGCGCTTGAGGGAGGTTCTGTGCCGTGTCCGTGTGATTCGTTGGAAGTTGAAAGATCTTTTCAGTGCGATAACGTCTCTCGCATGATGTAGGAATCAATTAAAAACTTAGGCGTAAGGAAACGTGTTTTTTTTAACACGTTCTTTTGAGTTCGTCTTGTTCCCCTTGACATTCCTCTCACCGGTGGGCATGCAGACAAAGGTGTCAGTCTAATCGTGGTCTAGTTTGTCGGGAGACGGGTAAGTCGGTGTTTGAAACCCGACGCGATGACCGGAAGCTCTGAGATGTTTTTTCCTCTTATACCTTCCTTTCATCACCTTATTGGTGTAGGACCTTAGTATGAGGATCGTCCGCAAGGGCGGTGGTACGCATCGCAAGAATGTATTTATTTCATCATTAATTGCTTTAGAAGATCCACCTTTTATTTATCTTCTTCTATCTTCTTTATTATATTGATAAAATGAAGAGTTTGTCTCTTATTAGCCTTGCGTGATATTTACAGCACGCAGAGGTTTTCTATTTTTTTTAAATAGTAGCCCCAATGCACCAACATGCGCACGTCGAAGCTGGAATTTTACAATTTTAGATTAGATTTTTTTTAAATCTATTAAAAAACTGGGTCGGAAGAAATAAAATGAAGATATTTTTTTCTGTCTGTTTGAAGCGAAGAAAAACGTTGCTAGTCATGAATATACTTCTAAGTCATGCCCAAAAAAAACACCACTATTCTTTGTTGTATTAATTTTTTAGACTACATTTTACTCAAACTGAGACCCGCCGTGGTGGCGTAGTTATCTAACGTGCTAGTTTCGTGTTGAGCTAGACTGCCGAGGACGGGGAGATTGAGATTTGAATCTCGTTCGGGTGAACTGGGGATGGTTTTTCCTAAATGGTTCTCCACTCTAGCTCCACGCAAATACAGGTTCACTTTATCTATATTCAACCTTCCCTATTCCTAACCCATTAGCTTAATTAGTACTTAAACGTATAACCCGAATGGGTAGTAAGACTCACTGCTAAATAATAATAATAATAATAAAATGTTGTGTTACACTGAGTGTCCCCCGTACGGGCTCTCCCCATATTACCACTAATTAGGGATTAGGAAGGTAAAACTGAGAGTAAATGTACCATCATTTCTGTCGAGAAGGAGTGGAAAATAATTTAGGAAAAAAACAAAACTTCAGAACAAACGACTGAGATTCGAAACCAACCCCCCCACCCCGGCAAGCCAGATAAGACGAGACTGATGCCTTTGCTGTAATTATTGGAAACATAATGTTACCAATTTTACGTCTGAGGAACTTAAAAAACAAACTTAGCTCGTATTTTATAAACCAAATGATTACACCATCACTAAAAATAATTATTTAAGTGAAGATAACGTCACTTTCAATTTATTTTCTTAATGTCTTACATGTGTATCGCACAACTAGAGTGATCCTCCCCCCCTTAACTTCGCCCGAAGTTGAGCTCTGTCCTAATGCTCGCACGTAATTGAGACCACTCCCGATAGTTGTTGTATTGGAGTGCTTTCCGAGCGATGTTACCGTCACATGCGTTATGGCGTGTGGGATAGTGGGCTAATGTTGTAAAACCACGTCGGAACGAGACGCGGTCCTGTGATGTTGTTATCGTTGTCCGAGTTAAGAGATTTGTCAGCCACTTTGAGCGCAAAGAGATTTACAGTAACTTCTCGTCGTAGCTTGTTGCTGGTTAGGACGGCGAGCTTGGATCACTGCTCCAGGGGTAAGGGTGGGGGGGAGCGTTAGGGTTAATGTAAGGGTTAGGCTGCGATGCATTCACTTAAGCTATGCCATTAAATTAATATCTATATTAATAAAATGAAGAGTTTATCTGTATGTCTCTCATGAGGATTGCGTGATATCTACTGCACGCAGAGGATTGAAATTTTACAAATTACTATCCTCTGTACATAAACATGTGCACCTCGAAACTGGAATTTTAAATTTTAGATTAGGTTTTTAAAAATGTATTGTTGTTATTATTATTATTATTATTATTATTATTATTATAATTATTATTAGCACCGCGTCTTACTACCCGTTCGGGTTATTCGCACTTACACTAATGTGCAATGTTAGAGTGATTGTGAGATGAAATGGAGGACCTACAGTTTAACGTGGAATCCGAACCACGGTGGTAGGCCTGGCATTCCTCACATTCACAAGTTGTGATTAATACACGTCTTGTCAGAGGTGAAGGAAGGGGTTTGGTAATCAGATAAATTTGTGCCGGGACCAAGGATTGAACCCCGGATTCCCCCAGCACAGAAGTATGACACCTTACCCCTAAACCACCTTTAAATTTATTAATAAAAGCTGTGTTGGAAGAAATAAAATGAGTTTTTTTGTCTGTTAGAAGCAAAGAAGAGAGTTTCCCAGTTAATATGGCTATAGTTATATTACTAGGCCGCCTATCATCTATGTTAGTGGTCAGGGAATACAATTTTGGTATTTTCTGACAAATTAGTGCCTCCGTGCACACGGTAAACGTTCCCGTACTTATGGTGGTAGTGTAGGCAACGTGGGTTAGTGTCAGTGTTTTTGCAGTTTTTATTGCAAAACTTTTCTTTTTTTTTTTTTGCCAAATTAAATCAAATATTGCTCCAATAGAAACATAGTTTAATTTTCTTCACATGGTGATATCAACAGTTGTTGAATATCTGCCAAGTACATAGCGACGTTAGACGAGAAACTTTTTAAATGAAGAGAAACAGTCATTAAATTCCAGGACATCCTCGACAGATATTCAACAACTGTTGAGGTCACCACGTGAAGAAATCTAAACTATATGTTTCTAGTGGAGAATTTTGTATTTATTTTGGCATAAAGAAAAGTTTCATTATAAAAACTGCAAGAACACTTGCCTTAACTCGAGCTCCCCTACCTTAATAAAGTACATAGACGTCAACTAAGCTTACTAACTTGTGAACGATCAGCTATTATGGCGAATATTGGCGAAATAAGTAATTATAATGAAAACATGTGTGTAACTTTGTGGTTTTCAGCAATGTTTAAATACAAACGCATGCGCAGAAGAAATACACATTTTACTACACTGGCAAATCAAACAGTGATTTCCTTGTTCTTCCAACAAAAGAAAAACAAAATATCTTTGTTTTGTAAAAATGTTAGATGAAAGTGAAATGTATTTAAATACATTTTACAGATATATTTAAAATTCAAAATATATCACTGTTTGTTTCAAAATATTCACTGAACTTATTCATTTATACTTATACAAACAATTTTCTGAAACCCGTTTTAATGGTCGCATGATCTAAGGCCCAAGCCAACATCACTCTCGCAATAGATTGTGGACTGCCCATGATGGAGAGATCGCGGTTCAGATCCCGTTGGGGTGTACTTAGGGTGGCTTTTCATAAATGGTTTTACACTCTTCCTCCATGAAAATGTGGGTACACATCCTCCAAATTCAACATTCCCCATCCCTAACACATTAGCATAATTAGTGTATATGCTTAAAATCTGAACCAGTAGTAAGTAACGATGTTAATTTAAAAAATCTGAAAATAATTATATTTTTGTTGATAGACTTAACTATCCTCAAATTATGGATGAAAACAATGAGCATGTGAGTGCACGTCGTATTTTTTGTAGTTGCTACCTTGCTAGTTATTTTATAAGTGCCATCATTAGTTAATTAAAAGTTTTTCTACAGAATTAAGTACGAAAACATCAATCGTGTGAATAGGGAATTTAAACTACTAAAAAAAGAAAAAATAACACATTCATCCACAAAAATCTGAAAGAATTTAAAAAAAAGGTTTATTTTCATATACGTACTTTTTTATATATTATTTTTATCGGATGCCACCAGGTCTTGTCGATTAGACATTGCTGGTCTTCCACTGGCAATGGCGGACATGTAACCGTCTGCTGAAGTTGGGATGCCATGAAGGTGGGATTACTTCGTCCCGATGTGATGATGATAGTGATTATGGGTTGCCAGTAGACGTCTTAAACCTAACTTAAGCCTAACCTTTCGAGAAAAATACATACGATACCACCGGGAATCGAACCCGGGACCTCTAGACTAGTAGTCAGGCAGGACGGCCACTAGACCAACTCACTCATTGAAATACGAAATAAACGAACCTAGCCAGTGTAAACCATTAGTTTTGTCTTCAGTCTACGAGATTTGGGCCAAGAATTTTATACAAAAAGGAGGAAATAAAGACTGTTTTATTTATAATAATATAATAATAATATTTAGCACCGCGTCTTACTACCTGTTCGGGTTATACGCTTAAGTACTAATTACGCTAATGGATTAGGAATTGGGAGGGTTGAATTTAGAGGAAGTGAACCCGCATTTGCGTGGAGGGAGAGTGGAAAACCATTTAGGGGAAAAAACTCAGTTCACCCGAACGAGATTCGAACCTCGATCTCCCCATCCCCGGTGGTCGAGCTCAACACTTTTATTTATAGATTTGCATACACAATACAATACCGGAAAATTATACTGTAATTTGGTTTGAAAAAAAAACCGCTTTGGTGGCATCATGGTCTAACGCACTACTCTCGTGTTAAACTAGACCGCCAATAACTGGGAGATCTAGGTTCGAATCTCGGTCGAATGTACTGAGGGTGGTTTTCCCCCAAAATTGTTTTCCACTCTCCCTCCAAGAAAATGTGGGTACACTTCTTCTAAATATAACCTTCCTAATCCTTAGAACCAAAAGCCTAATTAGTATATAAGCGCAGGCCTATTACCCGAAGACGTGGGGCGCGGTGATATAAGGTAAGTTTTGGAAAAGCTATCAAAGTCAAGGAATTACTAAACTTAGAAAAGGTACCGACCTTGTTTTATTAAACTGACATATGGCTACATATTTTCGAGGCGGTTAAAAATTCTAGTTTTTTTAGTAGATAACCGCACCGGTTGACACGCGGAATAAACGTCACTCTCATCTCTTCTGGTTTGATGGTGAGATGGGGTGGGGGGTGGGGGGGAGTTCGGGACTTGGATCCCGGCTGGGTGCACAGAGGATTATTTTCCTAAATAATTTTCTACTCTCCCTCCATACAAATGTGAGTACACATTTACTCTAACTCTACCTTCATCATCCCTACCCCGTTAGTGCGTTCAGCTCAAACGGGTAGTAAGTAGGACTTTGTGCACGGGAAAATATTGTCATTGTTTGAGGTCCAACTTCACTACTAAAATCGTTCTAATGTTTCAATCCAAATGACTCCTATTATAACAATTCGAATAACTATGATTTCATTTCGAATAACTCGAGTGTATCGATTCGAATAACTTAATTGTTTCAATTCGAATAACTAGATTGTTTCCACTGAATATTGATGGTTATTCGGTTTGTTAGAATCACTCGTCACTAGTTGTAATGTTGTTTTTAATGTTGATGTTGCAGTGTGGTCGGCGGGCAACTCCCCTCAGGAGCAGCCAAGGGCGGAACCCGCCCCTAACATCGACGATTACACCAGCTACGATGATTACGCCGACTATGGAGACAGCACCAACAGGTGAGTTCCATCCACACTCTAGATATACTAGGATGCATTACATGAACTTTATCTTATACTTGGATGCATTGTATAAAATATTACTTATACTAAGATAATAATAATAGCGTGACTGGGCTATATCAACCTGAAGCTCTGTTTAAGATTAGCCAGTACTAATGTTCCAGGGGACGCCCAAATGTACCGATCGTACATCTTTCCGTGGAGGCTCTATCTATGTCCCCGAAGAGGTGGGGGTATGATGATAGTGAATATGACGGGCTCAAGCCAATGAGAATCTTAACCTAGCTTAAGCATAATTAACCAAACCTTGGTGACGATAGGAATTATTCCTCTTTCGAGAAAAAATTCCGCCGCTACCAGCTGGGAATCGAACCTGGAGCCTCTAGATCAGCAGCCAGGAGCTCTAACCACGATACTACTGGTCCGGTTGACTCTAATAGGATGATTACTTCTTATAGAAATAAATTCATTAGTTCAAATCAATCATTAATTTATCTGTGCATCAATTGATTTCTATTAAATTTAACTATCAATACAGTATGTTTCATATTTTTTATAAGTTCTATATTTTTTTTAGCACCGCGTCTTGCTACCCGTTCGGGTTATACGTTTTTGTACTAATTACGCTAAAAGTTTTAGAGACTAGAAATGTTATATTTATAAGAAGTGTGCCCGCATTTGGATTAAGGGAGAGTGGAAAACTATATTTTATATTATAATCTATTTATAAACTTTATCTAATATTATAATTAATTTATAAGCTTTACATTATATTAAAATGCATTTATAAACTTTATATTATACTAGAAAGCGCTCTATTAGCCTTACCTTAGACTAGAATGCATTTTATAAAGTCTACCATTTATTATAAAGCGTTTATAAACCTTATATTATAATTCCTTTATAAACTTTATCTTTTATTAGAAAGCGCTGTATAAACTTTACCTTAGTATGATCTCTCCTTTATATTAGAATTCACGGTAGGCTATTAACTTTATATTTTACTAAAATGAACTAGATTTGGGTTTCTAGTTTTAGGCGTGCTGTTTTATGTTAAATTAGTATAGTATATATATCAAAATTCCTGGGTGCCGCCTCTCCCGATACAACCCCTTCAGGCCGCAAACAGATTGAAAATTTACCGGAAAATTTTCATCTTCTCTGATAAGCTCCTATAAACTGTAGTCGCAAGTTGCGACCTCCCTCCCGCCCACGTGCGTCTGTCAGTTGAGCTGGGTGCTAAAAACTACGGCGTAACCGACAAACTCCTGCCGTTGACGCTGTTTGTTGGAGCAACAGCGGTCGACGAAGCTTCCAAACACTNAATTAACTTACGAAGGAAGTTATGAGGGGTAGGGGGGTAGTCCGTTCAAAGTTTACAAGGCTTTTCCTAGACGCGTGTTAGGGGTTGATGGAGATGGAAGAAACGATCCCATAGTTTACCGAGCGATCCATCACCCCTAACGTCGCAACGGTTGGCGTCGCGACGCTGCCAGAACCAAGTCTTGAGGGCGAGTTTCAGAAGCTGAACTCCATTTTCGTGTTTTAATATGATTAAAAATTGACTTGAAACGGATTTTGAAAACTGGCAACGCACTTCATTGCATTATTAAAGTGTTAACTGGCCGTTTCAGCGGCAACCTGCCAGTTTCAATATTTCTTGAAATAGTTTGTTATTTAAATGAAAATAATAAGCATCGTCTAGCAGTGTTGAGAATATTGTTAGCTGTAATTTAAATACCAGGTATATAAGCAAACAAAATCGTTCAATTTATAAGAAATACTGAGAGTTAAGTTCCTTAAAAAGATGTTTAATATCGGCCATATCATATTACATCAAAACCCCGCCAACACTCGTCCTCTGACAACGTTCGGCGTCACCCGACAGCGCTCAGCGTCACTTGACAACACCTGGAGTCACCGATCACTATAGGTGTCACCAGACAACGCTCGGAAACAGTCGACAGCACTAGGAAATACCCGACAGCGCTAAGAAACTTCCCAAAACACTCGGAAATACTATACAACGCTCGCAAACAGCCATCAGCACTCGGAAATATCCGACAACGCTCGAAAACAGCCGTCAGCACTCGGAAATATCCGACAACGCTAGCAAACAGCCGTCAGCACTCGGAAATATCCGACAACGCTCGAAAACAGCCGTCAGCACTCGGAAATATCCGACAACGCTCGAAAACAGCCGATAGCACTCGGAAATATCCGACAACGCTCGAAAACAGCCGACAGCACTCCTAAATGCCCGACAACGCTCGTAAACACTTGAGATCACAATTTTGGGCCGATAGTATACAGTCGAGGCTTTACTTACCTTCATGTTGTTGCCGGAGACGACAATCTCTTGCAAGGGTTGTTACGGCAACGTCCCATGTGGTATTCCGCTATAATGATTGAGTTGCCTGACAAAGTTTCCCCGAGAACCCTTCTTCATCCGCTCCAGACTTGCCAACTAGCTCTCCTTAGAGACTGTGCAGGTACTAGTTTGTTAGCGAGAAGTAATCAATCTTGGGATACTTGGAGAACTTCAGGGCCTCTATAAATAAAATATGGCCTGTTCCTCTCGGCTGGTGTTGAGCTAGACACAAGCTCTAACTTGCTGTTTATGTGCATACCCTTGATGTTAGGTTTAAAATGGCTCTCAACCGTAAAACTTTTTTTTTTCACCGCATCCTACCACCTGTCTTGGCTATCCACATTTAACTAAGCTAATGGGATAGGGTTGAAGAATATAGAAAAAAAAACTTTTTGTGTGGAGGAAGAGTAGGAAGCTGTTTAGAAACGTATACCTTCAGTATACGTGGCCGGGATTCAAACTCCAACCTCCCTGTACCAGGAAAACCTTACCAAATGAGCCTGGCATTTAGTCCGCGTGGACATTAAAAAGAGTTGACGTGAATCTATCGTAAACCGACAATTTGGAAACACTTCACTAGTAGGTGCAGGGGTAGGTTAGTCTTTTTAGAATAAATTCATGTTTGCATAGTTAATGGTAAGTCAAACAGGCAACATTTAAAATATGTACTTAGTAATGTTTTGACGCTAGGAAAGGATGTGTTTTATTAGATGTGCTGTACTAGGTTAAGTTGTTTATAAATTGTCTACTGATACAATTTGTGTTACTATAAAGTGACTGTACGCATTTTTAATTGGGGGTAATTTACAAAGTAATACACTTGTCGAAAACGAAAAGAGTTCAAGAATAGAGTACCATTATCGTTTCAAAGTAGTACACGAAAAGTTGAAGAATAGAGCCCCGGATATTTAAACTTTCAAAGTTTTACATTAAAAGAGTTTAAGAACAAAGTCCAAGATATTCTCAAATCTTACACGAAAGGGGTTGAAGAAAAGAGCCACATTCGTTAGAGCTATACTTTTTTTTAGCACCGCGTCTTACTACCCGTTTGGGTTTATACTCCTATGTACTAATTACACTAATGTGTTATATATCAGGAAGGATGAATTTAGATCAAGTGTACCCGTATTTGCGTGGAGGAAGAGTGGAAAACCATGTAGGAAAAATCCAGTACACCTGACCGGGATCGAACCCCGATTTCCCCTTCCTCGGTAGTTTAGTTTATTGCGAGAGTAGCGCCTTAGACCATGTGGCCGCCGAAGCCGGTCTCTGGATTTTCAAAGTTGAGCATCAAACGAGTTGATGAATGGAGCCCCAGAAAAACGAACAGAGACTTGAGATGAGGTTAGAATAATATAAGGAGAGAGAGAAGCGCGCACTCGACTTTAGCTCTGTTAATTGAATCTAGGGGGGGGCGGGGGCAGGCAGCCCAGTGACTCAGTGGCAGACGGCAGTGATGGATGAGGCACTCCAACTGGACCAATCACATCACGTGTCGCGCTCGTAGATAGCGCGCCTCGCACTAATGACTGCAACAAGTCAAGAAGTGTTGTTGGATTCAAGGGGGGGTCGTCATCTTGTGGAGCAGTCAGCGGTCCCTTGGTTTACTAGGGTGGTATCGCTTTCAACAATCATTCGCGTCAAAACCTCGGTCCTCCCCAGTCACATTGGAAGTGCCTTCTTATCTGATATCAGGGAAGTTACCAGAAAATAGTTCCATACATGGTCATACCAAAGGGTGCGAGGGGACTCAATCCCCTCTTCCTCCATCAAAAAGTACTATAAATAAAAGTATGTATTTTTGTATTATTCCACGATTCCTAGGCTAGACAGCCTAACAGATCGCTGAGACGCGTTGCGGGGATTAAAAAATCCCGCGTTAATTAAGGAATGGTTTTTGTTTCGAGATATGCTTCACGCCAAAATAAAGATTAAAAGGTAATAATCGACATGTCGTTTTAGGATTTGAAGTTTTATAATAAAAAAAATAATGAACATATTATATTAATTCCTTTTCAACGACATTTAACGTGAAATGCTGAAGTTCTGAGATCAAAATAAATGTTTATAAAAATATATCTAGTCCTCCAGAGGCAAATTAAGTAATTTTTAAAAATTAAGGTTACAATAGAACAATTTAATACAATTGACATCCGAGTATTATTTTAATACAGCGATTTTCAATCTTTTCCAATTCAAGACACACTGAACAAGGCTCTAAAAACTGTCGAGCCAAACCATCAAGTTTTTAAAGAGAGATTTTATAATTTTAAAAAACTGGTATTTAAGATTGTGTTTTAAAATTCAATAGCTAACATTTTAACAATTGTGTTATTTTTAACATTAATGTTGATCATATATTTAAAAAAAATGTATTCCTAAAATGTTTTCGCGCTTATTTTTGATCTTCCCCCCAAATTTCCACGGTAAACCCGCTGACCCGTCGTGGCCCACTGGTTGGAAAACGCTGTTTTCGTGTCTTTGAATATTAAGAACTGCCATTACCTTAAGAAATACCTTAGTTTGACGNGGGTGGGGGGGATACTATTGGTACATAAGAGAAAAGCTTAAAAGGGCTGAGACTTTCAGAAATCCAGCGTTTTCTTAAAAAACGGGGTTGTTATTTTAAAATACGGTTAACAACAAAATAGAGGCGTAAGGTATCAAACAAACCAAAATTCAAAGCACATAAAAATCATGGTAATGTGAAATTCACTCATTTAATGGGACGTTTCACGCAAAATTTCGTAGTTCTGAGATAAAAATAAATGGTTAGAAACATGAACGTAGCCTTTATTAATTGTTTAATGAACTCTTCTTCTTTTAGTTTGATGTTTTATATTAATATTTACGACGTTTAATTTGTGATATTTGTTTAGTTTACTTACAATCTCAGACTATTAGTAAAACCTAACTTTTTTTTTACATACATTTGATATTTTCCTGATGATAAAGAGGTCTAGGTTCGAATCACCACCGAGTATAGTGGGGGTATGTTTTACTCTCCCACCACGTAAATGCGGGTATATTTTCCTTCCCTCCTCTTCCCTACCCCATTAATATAAATATTTGGATATACCGGACGGGTAATAAGACGAGGGGTGCATGATAAAAAATATGTTATACGCATCTTAATATCCGTCCGAGCTGTTCACGTGTTTACACTAATGGTGTAGGGAACAGGAAGGTAGATTTTGAGAGGAAATGTACCCGTATTTTCGCGAAGGAAGAGTGATAAACCATTTATAGAACATTTTCCTCAGTATATCCTACAGGATTTCAAACCCCCGACTTCCCATCACCGGTCTTAGTCCATGTGTCCATTACCGCTGCAGGTAAAACATACCGCTAGTATAACACTATTTAGACATTTAGTTAGCCTTCCTAACCACTTTGACAAGGAGGAAGTATTTCTCTTGGCATCATTTCCGAGTTTCCTTGGTTTATAAATATCTGACGCGTAATATATTCAAATGTATTGTATCGTTTATTTCACTCAAAGTTTTTTTTTGTACACACTCGCCCAAAGAATGTGAAGACACGGGTCATTAATTCATGAATTATGCATGTGTTTTGATTATTCGAGGGGAAGGGGCGCACCACATTGCCTTCATAGGGCACCATACTCTCTTTATGTGTGACAAAGTAGGGGGGGGGGGGG
>CABFWB010000674.1:192074-211402 GCA_902151455.1 Timema bartmani | reverse complement strand
CTCGACAACGTGGGTCATCCAAAGAAAGACTCCCCAAATAGCAACGAAAGCGTTCATTCTTCCCTTGACTCGACAACGTGGGTCATCCAAAGAAAGACTCCCCAAATAGCAACGAAAGCGTTCATTCTTCCCTTGACTCGACAACGTGGGTCATCCAAAGAAAGACTCCCCAAATAGCAACGAAAGCGTTCATTCTTCCCTTGACTCGACAACGTGGGTCATCCAAAGAAAGACTCCCCAAATAGCAACGAAAGCGTTCATTCTTCCCTTGACTCGACAACGTGGGTCATCCAAAGAAAGACTCCCCAAATAGCAACGAAAGCGTTCATTCTTCCCTTGACTCGACAACGTGGGTCATCCAAAGAAAGACTCCCCAAATAGCAACGAAAGCGTTCATTCTTCCCTTGACTCGACAACGTGGGTCATCCAAAGAAAGACTCCCCAAATAGCAACGAAAGCGTTCATTCTTCCCTTGACTCGACAACGTGGGTCATCCAAAGAAAGACTCCCCAAATAGCAACGAAAGCGTTCATTCTTCCCTTGACTCGACAACGTGGGTCATCCAAAGAAAGACTCCCCAAATAGCAACGAAAGCGTTCATTCTTCCCTTGACTCGACAACGTGGGTCATCCAAAGAAAGACTCCCCAAATAGCAACGAAAGCGTTCATTCTTCCCTTGACTCGACATCGTGGGGCCTCACCAGTGAAACATTAACGCTTAAAAGGGTAGATTCCCAAACACAATTTAAAATTGTGTCGACCTCTCGCAAGCCGCATACAATGAGGTTAAGGGCCGCATTCAGTCCTCGGGTTGTGCACGACTGCTCTAAGGCGTCACTCTCCCAATATACTGAATTGCCGATAGTGGGGAGATTGGGGCTCGAACCCCGGTTGGGTGTACTGAGACTTCCTCTAAATTCAACCTTACTCGTCCCTAACACATTAGATTAATCAGAACATAATACGTGTATTAAGACGAGGTGCTAAAAAAATGTGTTTTGGAGTCTACTGAATACTATACCAGTTTCGAACAAAGCACAATGGTATCTGCTGGCACTGGAAATGTTTTTTCGAGCCCTGGCGGACTCTCTCCGCACTAATATGGGTGCACTTACTATATAGTAACACCCTTGTGAAATGTTGTGTAAAATAAATGCACCAGCATGGAAATTGTAGGATTGCAATTGAATTACACCAACAGAAAATCCATCACGATTCACCGAAACCAAGTGTGCTGGGAGTGCCCGTACACAAAATGCTGCTGTAGTTTCACATACACCCTTAGAATTTGGAGGAAATGTACCCACATTTGTTTGAGGGCAAAGTGGGAAATCATTTGGTAAAAACTATCCTCAACACACTAGGCTAGGATTCGAACCCAGACCTTTAGTTCACCAACAAACCGGATTGGCTGTGCCTGACATTCAGACCGCATGATCACCAATGTGGATTTGATGTGTCTAGACTCTAGAGAGATATAACTTTTGAATATAAATTCGTAAATTCTTAAAAAATCATAAAGTCTTAAAATTAAGCCTATGTATTCGCCAAATCTTCATTGTTCTACATATTAGTAGAATTTCATTAGTAGCTCTAATTAAAATTGTTTGCAATATTTAATGGGTTTAGGGGGTTAAATACCCAAATTGCCTCCCTCCCATCTCTCAAAGTTGTGTCACTGGCATCCGCCCTAACCTGTAGAGAGGGTTGGAAACACACAGTTATAAATTGCATGGCGAAAACCCACCCTTAGAACATCTGCTCGAGGTATGAACCTCAACCTCCCCCGTCACAGGAAATTATGTTTCTTGCGAGCCTGACGCTTAAGACTGCATGACAATAAGTGCGGCTGAAATAAAACTCTCCGAAGAGGAACATAATAACTGAACGATAAGACTTAGCGTTTCGAAACAGAGGATAGACACATACGTCATCACTAACCACGTTTTTTTTGTGTGCTTCGCGTCTTACTACCCGTCCGGGTAATTCGCATATTTACACCTATGGAGTATGGATTAGGAAGGTAGAACAAAGAGAAAATGTGCCCGCAGCTGCGTGGAAGGAGGGGGGAAAATAACTCAGGGAATATCACATTTAGCACACCTAGTCGGGATTCAAACACCGAACTACTCGTCTTTGGCAGTCCAGACCGGACGCCTTAGTGTGCGTGCCCAAGTAATAAACGTAGATTACTCAAAAATAAAAATAGCTCAACGAAGTTGCTTACTTGGTGATTTCGAAGCCATTTTGTGAAGCGGATCTCATCTTAACTTGACGGACTTAAGCACTTTAAGCCCTTATCACACTTAGACACCAATGTACAAAATAAAAATAGAGGGAAGAAAATGAGTAGTTTACCCTGCGAGGCCTCTTGTTTATCTGCTGATAACACTTTCTCTCTTCCTCTCACGGGTATACACACTTACTCTACTATTTGCGCCTGGACAACGTTGACTTTCTTTTAAAAATTACATCTTTCCTTTTTCCTATTATAGACAGACATATACTTCCGCGGGATTTTTTAATTTACATACTCGTAGAAAGATTCCTACTGGTAATTTTCGTGAATAGACCAAATAACCTACGTGAGCTGTAAACTATTTAAATAATATGCGTTTAGAAAAAAACTATTTCATGATCCTAAAAAATAATTTTGGACCGTAATAGACTACTATTTTCAGAATTATTTTAAGAACTAACGGTATATCTTTAAAACTCACCGAATAGAATGTAAATATATTATCCCATCTTGGCATGCAGCTACGTCAAAGGTAGACAACGGTCTTAATATCTCGTCTATTCCAAAGCTGTGTTTTCATTTGGCGAGAAGTAAATAAATACATACATAACCAAATGTAAATAATAGCGACGACTCTTGTGTTTTATGTTTGTGCCACACCCTCCTAAATTTCTGGCTAAGGTTTGAAAGGAGTAAAGTGGATTGAGAAAGGAAGGATACAAGTGAAAAAAGGTTATTTTAGTATTATACTCTTTCCGGTGGCGGTAAAAGCATGTCAGGAAGAGAAAGAAACTGATTACTGTAAAAACAACGCCATGACACGTTTGATTGACGTCTGGTGAAGTGTGTTGGGTGGCTTTGTCACAGGGTGCTCTTTTTTAATACCGCTTTTTGTTAACTGTAGCGCTGAAACGCGTTGCAAACGGCCAGAAATCCCGCGTTATTTAACAAGGAGGTTGGTTAGTTCAGAATAGGGTTCACCCCAAAATAAAGTCGAGAGGTATGAACATATTGCTATAGGATTAAAAACCTTCATAAACATATTAAATGAAAATGTGGAACTATCTTATTTTCCAAGACGTATCACGCGAAACATAGATACAGCGTTTATCAAACAAATAAAGTTATTTTTAACAGGGTTGCAACATAACAATTTAAGATAACTTAGGAGGAGTGATTTCTTTAGCGGCTCGGAAACTTCAGAACGGTCAATATCATAAGCCTTAAGAAATACTGCAGTGTGAGGTTATTTCCCTTCAATTAGGCGGTGCAACATTTAGCGTAAAACTTTGCCAAAAATGAGCTAATTCTTCTATTTCAAACAATAAAAATAATCATAATAAAACTTGAAATACAAGGTTTTTCAATACTATAGGAGCATACTTATTCCTTGCATCTCCATTTTTTTAATATTTCCATATTTTTAAATAACAAACCACTTCTTAAATAACGTGGGATTTCTGAACGTCTACAGCGCGTCTAGGCGCTCCGGTAGGCTTCCCTCTCAACTCAACTAATATTGAACAATGTGACGGGCGTTTCTGGCCCCCTTGTAGCCTTTGTACTAATGTACCAATCCCCACAAAACTTGGGACACGTGTGTTTCTGTCTCTCTCTCTCTCTCTCTCTATATATATATATAGTATATATATATATACACAATATATATATTTGTGTGTGTGTGTGAGTGTGATACCTTTGCTTTATATTTTGATCTTCCTTTAGTTCATAATTTATGGAACAAGATTTCTCAAAGGTTGATAAAAAAATTAATTGAGTTATCGATATATAAATAGTACCACTATTTCTTTTACACCGCCTCTTGGTAATCGTTCGGTTTATTTACTTATATTAATTTTTTTTTAATTTTTATATTATTTTTGTTGAATAACGAGCACTTTCTAAACCAACTGTATTATCACGTGACTTATAAACAAACTTAAATCTGGCCATGCTGGGAATCTAACCCGGGTCCTTTACTCAGTAGTGGACACGCTACCGACTGGGTCAAGGTGTAGGACCATAGAATGGGTAAGGCAGAATTTTCAAGGAAATGTAGTCCCATTCAGCACTGCAAATAACAAAACCACGGTTAAAGATGTCTAACATTTTAAAAAGGTTGAATAATATTGCTTCTGGTAAGGTTGATGTAACTATTTGTACTACTAAATCTGGAGGCCGGGTTCTATCTGGCGAATATTAATGGAGTTTAACAATCGTTTTGGTGTCGGATAGACTTTAACCTAAACCAGGGGTGGTAAATCTATGGCACGCCAACATGCAAAATATAAACAATAAATAGAACTTTTTTCTAATATCTTATGATTTTTTGAAGTCAATAATATTTCTACAGCCATGCCATTCAATGTTGTCGCAATGAACTTTATTAAATCAATGGTTAGAAATCGTCTTAGCTCGTACTTAGATGCATCTTGTGTTCTGTTGAAGACAACACGCTATGACCCGTTTCTGTGGCTGCATGGTTTAAGGCACTACTCTCGCAATAGACTAGACTGCCGATGACGGGGAGATTGAAGTTCGAATCTCGGTCGGGTGAACTGGGGGTGGTTATTCCTAAATGGTTTTCCACTCTACCTCTACACAAATGCGGGCTCACTTCCTCTATATTCAACCGTCCCAATTCCCAACCAATTAGCGTAGTTAGTACTTAAGCGTTTAACCCGAACGGATAGTAATGACGCGGTGCCTAGTAATAATACTAATAATAATATTTAAATAATCCAAACGGGTAGTGAGATGTGGAGTAAAAAATATTGATGGAAATGTGCTGCGGTGTGTCTGAGACTATAGCGTGTGAAGATGCTGACAGCCGTGGAACGCACTATAGTCCACATATGAATTGCTCCTACACCCTTCACCGTCTGGCTGTAACATGAGGACCGATATATTTTAAAACGTTTGTGATGTCACCCCCTCCCCCCTTTACACTTTTTTCTGGTATCGGGTGACTGACTTGATGGACGAGCGGATCCATCATCGACCGACGCGCCATCTCTTGTCTGTCCACTAGAACTAGTATTACTAGTTCACAACTACTACACCAGGTAGTGTGAGAACCGCGCAAGTCCTTGGAGTGGGCCATACAATACCCACATCGGGGAACACGTGGACTAATGTGAATTGAAATGCTGATGTACATTTTGAATCAATTTGGCATAGATATATTAAATTATATATATATACACAGGTGTTCGGAAATTTGGAAATAGCGCAAACTGCACATATAGCTGGTTTGAACCAAAAGTAATACAAAATACCTGTACACTTACATCCGGAAAACTATGCTAATACCATTAAAGTGTGTTCAAAGTTTCGGCGAATATCGCCGGGAGAACAAAGCTGTTCAAGCATGCGTGTACAACAGGTTGCATAGGAGCTAGGCGCGCGGCACTGCACATGTAATAATGGAAAGCACTCTGCGATGTAGGAGCGTTAATGATGACTCTCAGAACGTATTCTCATTTCTAGATGGACTGGTATGTTCTGCTACCGTGCTCCAAGATGTCGAGGTGTGTAGTGCCGCGTACCTAACTCCTATGCAACCTGTTGTACACGCATGCTTGAAAAGATTTGTTACCCCGGCGCTGTGCGTAGAAACTTTGTGCACAATTTAATGGTATTAGTTTAGTTTTCCGGATATAAGTATACAGGGATTTTGTATTACTTTTTGTTCAAACAAGCTGTATGTGCAGTTTGGGCTATTAATTTCCGAACATCATATATATATATATATACTAGCGAACCCGACAGACGTTGTCCTGCCCGAACGTTGGCTTTTAGTTTGGGTGGCATAATTGATTTCGATAATAAAACAAATACTATGTGATCATCACAATTACAAATTCACAATGAACTCCAATTAGTGAGTTACACAAAGATTACAAATTCAGTGTTTGCCAAGACAACATACAAAATAAAACATCTTTTCATTTTTGTCATTTCGCCCACAACTCCACAAATATCATCTGTATCGAAATTTTTTTTTGAGGTTACTTGTTCTGATATGTAAAAAATCTAAAAAAAAATCCCCCCCAAAAAAATTCCCTAAAAAAATAAAAAAAATCCTAGAACCCGATTGCAGCGCCACCTTACAAATTCACAATGAACTCCAATTAGTGAGTTACACAAATATTACAAATTCAGTGTTTGTCAAGACAACATACAAAATAAAACATCTTTTCATTTTTGTCATTTCGCCCACAACTCCACAAATATCAGCTGTATCGAAAAACAAACATAACTATGAATTATTCTCAGAAGTTCAATTATTCATGAACTTTTCAGAAGGTTTTAACGGTCAATTATTGATGAACTTATGATTTTTTTAACGGTCAATTATTAATATTATATTCATTATTATAAATATTGGGGGGTGAAATTTTGAGGTTACATGTTCTGATATGCAAAAAATCTATAAAAAAATTCCCCCAAAAAAATTCCCTTAAAAATACAAAAAAATCCTATAGCCCGATTGCAGCGCCACCTACCTGGTCCAATTGTGAATCCAAACCATCCACGGACCCACTAAAACACACACAAAAAATTTCATCAAAATCGGTCCAGCCGTTTAGGAGGAGTTCAGTGACATACACACGTACAGAAGAATTATATATATTAAGATATATACATATATACATACACATACACACACACACACACACACGTGCTATTGGTGTGACCTCGCCGCAAGGAAGAGAAGCAAAACTGGGAAATTAACTTCAAGCACCAATTTCTTAAACAGTGACTTTCGCATACTACAGTGCATAATAAGAGTTGCATTTAATTGATTTAAAATCATTTGTTTTGTTTACATGAATAAAAAAAATGTTTTTTTAGTTTATTGCATAATTTATGCTAAGAAGTAATTACAAATACTTTTTTCATATTTATTCCCCACTTCCGTTTAGTTTTGATTTGTTTCGTGGCAGCCCCGCCTCTTATTTAGTACTATCCGACATTTCGGTTATTCGAGCACCGGCCCCGTTTAGGTCAAATAGTCGGGACTCTACTGTATATATTTATATATATATACCTTTAAATAAATAAAATAAACTTCATCAAAACAATTTAATTCAATATTTTTTTCAAAACAAATATATTTCGATTTACTGTTGTTTGAAATACCTGGGAAAATAACTCTTCATTTTGCTGATGTAAGACAACTTGTATCTCTTCTTCACATGAGTTTATACTTAAACATATCTTAAAACTATGATCTGCGCCCCACCAAATCACGCACATGTTTCCATGATAGTTACCTGTTTTTCTAATAGTCGCCATGATAGTTAGTAGTACACACGATAATAGTTCACTTGTAATGAATTCAGTACGAAACATTGTCCATTTGTACGGGGCATCGCGCTCTCTAAGCACTTGCCAGTCTTACCTTGATTGATTACGCTATGGGTGTATTGTATAAGCCGTGCCATAGTGCAGGTGTGCAGGGCGGGTGAACTTTTATATATATAAATAAATAAATAAATATATATATATATAACTTGTGCTCAATTTGTCGCTAATGCTTAGATAAATTCTTTCGCGTGCCGATAGAAGTTTTGAGCAGCAAAATGTATCAGGCCTTTTGAAGGTTTTCATCATAATTTCATTTTTGATTGAAATTTTAAAAATATCACAAAACTGAAAAAAATTATTAGTTTTACGCATGTTGGTCACACTACACATCTGGACTATCCGTAGCAAAATAGTTAAAAGCATACCAAGGAAATCTATTTATGTAATGCCTCTGAAATATTTTAGAAAACCATTATTTAATGTCAGAATAATTTGGTAGCAATAATATGTATATAAAACCTCTTCATAAAAAAAAAAGAGTAAAGCTTAGTGGGCAAATAAAAAAACCTTAAGACAGCAGTGAGAGTCTAGTGATAAGAAAATTATCTCGTTAACCCCTTTGGGCAAGCGTACCATAAGTTCACCAGCCCTGCCATAGTAGAACCAAGTAAGTTAATCTTCTAGGGTAAATGGAGATAGCAGTCTTAGTTAGACGGATTACATAATAATAAGATAGTATCACAGTGCTATGTGTAAGACTTAGTCAGCGAAGTGTACATTTCGTTTACTCTGAAAGGTCTCACCTTTACCGATTAAAGTATGGATATATCTTATAAAATGCGCCATGGTGTACCTCATCAAGGTAATCTTGGCTACCCTTCAGGGCCCTTCAGTTTAGCCAGAAAGATGGTAAGCTTCAGGTGCGGATTCAGAGAGAGGGATGTTTGTTTTAAAGGGTCAGTTGACCCTCTTGTGAAAGTTAGAAAATTAATGCAAAAAACCAAATGAAAGTTCAAATTTTAGAAATAACATATAACACATATATTATACAATTTTTTTTTTTTTTTGTCTTTTTACGCGCAGACGCCTCTTAAGCCGGGTTCACACGTGCGTTATTCGTCCACGTTTATTCAATTTTCGAAAACGTGTTTTATTCATCCACGTTTATTCAATTTCTGATATGACTCACGCAAGTGGGAAAAAATATTCGTTTTCAAGTAAGAATATTTGTCGTGCATAGCGAGTAACGAACATTGTTCCGCATAGATACGGTAGACTGCCACACATCAAAGAACACTAATAATCGCCTGAGAGTAGATCATCCACGAATACCGAATATAGAGTATGTGTGGACAGAAG
This sequence comes from Timema bartmani, assembly GCA_902151455.1. Classification (NCBI taxonomy): domain Eukaryota; kingdom Metazoa; phylum Arthropoda; class Insecta; order Phasmatodea; family Timematidae; genus Timema; species Timema bartmani. The sequence continues at coordinate 202,491 of CABFWB010000674.1, read as the reverse complement.
GAGCGGTGGAACTGGGGGGGACTTTGCCCCCCTAGAAATAATATGCCCCTCCCTGGAATATATCCCCCACCCCCTAGATATATTTCAAATCCTCTAATAGTATCGAATATGAAGCTGAAAGATGGCCTTAAACCAACTCAAAATGACTTCTAGATGCAGTCTATTGTCAACAATTTGCCGGAGAAGATCGCTTTAAATCACTACTAGACTAGAGGTATATAACTGGAAGAAAAAGTCAAGGGAGGAAAGCTCTAAATAGTTTCCAAGGTCATCCAAATTTCATAAATGTCTAGGGGAGGACAACTCCAAATAGCTTTTAGATGCATATCATTTTGAAGAATTTTCAGGTTAGGAACACCCCAAATAGCCTCGTTTCTGAAATAATTCAATTTTCAAAATGTTGTCGTTGGAAGACCACTTCAAAGATTATCTTCAAGAGGTATCTAACAATCCTAAAAAATTAAGGTGAGGATCACTCTAAATAGCTTCAAGGGGCATCCAAATTTCAAAAATGTCTAGGTGAAGGACACTTTAAATGGTGGCTTATAAATTTTTAATTCACAAAATAACCTAATTTTAAAAAAAAATCAAGGCAAAGACTACTCCCATTTTTCAAAAAATTGTTAAAGGAGGGCCACTCTAAATAGTTTATAAAAACTATCTGATTTAAAAAAATAGGAGAGGATGATCACGGTTTAAAACATACATAAGATCAAATATGAATGAGAAATCGAGAAATTATTAAATGGTTTTAAACAGAAATCTAACATTGTAAGTAACTATGCTATTTATAACTATGACCNTATGAAAATGATCTGGATCCGCCCCTGGTAAGCTTACCTTACATTGCTCCACTATGGCACTGCATAGAGCCATAGTGTAGTAGGCCAAGGTAATACCATAGAGAAAGGAATACATTTCTCTATGGTAATACCTACCTTTCTATTCGGGGTGAATGGAATGTACATCCGTGTGCTGAAACAAACTGCTTTTGAAACTAAATAAGCAGGACATATCAAACTTGTCTTAGAAGGTGTGACATATAAGCGTAGTCACACGCCGAGAAAACATAGGGGATTTCACAAAAATCTAAAAGAAACACTGGGATATTTGTGATTTTTGAACATTAAACTACAATCTTTAAATAGTAGGTTCTTGCATAGAAGAAAAGGTAAAATGAAAAAATAATAACGTTAAATCGCTTATCTTCCACGTCACACTCCGCCTTTTTTTCTTTTTTTTTTTGTCCTCATGGAAACATTGAGTTGCGTGACACCTGCATTTAGTTCTCCATCGAGGTAAAATTCTCTTGTTATAAACACCAACTGCATGACGTCACAGTAGTCAATTTAATGAAATGTGAAATTTCATTCTTCTATACTACTCTCTAAATAACGCGTTTGAAAAAATGTAGATTCACTCTGGAAAACCTGGAAAATACAGAGAATTGTGTATTAAAAAAATAGTAGCAACCCTGCATATATCTATTAAAATTTATTTTATCACCGTGAGGGTCCGGGGTTCAATCCTCGGTCCCGGCACAGATTTATCTGATTGCCAAACCCTTCCTTCACCTCTGACAAGACGTGTATTAATCACAACTTGTGAATGTGAGGAATGCCAGGCCTCCACCGTGGTTCGGATCCCACGTTAAACTGTAGGTCCTCCATTTCATCTCACAATCACCCTACCATTGCACATTAGCGTAAGTGCGTGTAACCCGAACGGGTAGTAAGACGCGGTGCTAATAATAATAATAATAATATTTTATCACCGCATTCGCATATAATATGATGATTACTCTAATAGGTTAGGGATGAGGAAGGAATTATTTTAGAGGTAATCTACCTGCATTTGTGTGGGAGGAGAGTGGGGAACCATTTAGGGAAAACAACCCTCAGTAGACCTGACTGTGATTCAAACTCCGATCTCACCGTCACCAGCAAGCCAGTATAACACGAGAGGCCTAGACCATTCGGCCACTGAAGCGGTACAGCATATTCATGAAAACAACCGCACATACGTGAGAGTTTTATTTTGTTCGCGCAATATTAAAAACAATTCGTCCGGAGGGGTGATCCGGGTATTCGGGACACGTTTTGTTGTCATTTTGTTCGCACATAAGTCAGCTCAGCTCCGAACACGAAATGTTGTTCCGTTACATTCTGAGTAGGGTGTGGGGGAGGGCATTTCGTTGCTCTGTTATTGATTCATAAAGCAATTACTCGCCTCTAATGATCGATGGTGTGGATTGTGGGTTGAGTGGAGTGCTAGACCGAAAAAAAAAATATATTACTGGTCCACGCTATATAGGTGGTATACTAACTACACTGGATATCACCGCCGAGGGAACTGCATGATTACATTGGGAAACAGCTTTGTCATTTTCTAGTCAATTTTCCCTCAAATTTGAGACAACTTTCGAGTGAAGGTTGCCAGTAGCTCCTTCTAAACCTAGCACATCAGACATACTCAAGAGCGAGGAGATTTGACAACGGTTAACCGAGAGCGAGTGAAGATAAAACTTTTCTCCATAAGACCTGCAGTTCCCTCAGCGGTGATATTGGGTGTAACAACACGTTGATCAGGATTTAGACAGTGAGAATAATCCCTTTCTTCTTAATTTGTGACACTGCTTGAGCAACTTGAGGTGGGAGTGTAGGGGACGCGAGAAAAGGGCAGTGTTTTTTGCAGTTTTTATGGCAAAACTTCTTTTTTTTTTACAGAAAAAAAAATTGTTTCAATACAAACATATTAATTTTCTTCACATGTTGATATCAAAAGTTGTTGAATATTTGTCATGAGCATAACGGCATTAGATGATACATTTTTTAGATGAAGAAGAAAAGTTGTCAATTACATTTCAGGAGACCCTTGACAGATATTCAAGAAATTTTGCTGTCGCCATTTGAAGAAAATTAAATTTTATGTTTGTACTCAAGCAATATTTTATTTATTTTGGCAAAAATAAATGTTTTGCCATAAAAATTGCAAAAACAGTGGCTTTTTCCCGCATCCATTCCATCCCACCTTAAAGAGAAAGGGATTACAACTAGAATCTTCAATAGGTAAACTCCATCTTTTTATATTTTCTATATTTCTTTGATAATTTTTCACCATTTTACAATAGCTTTTTTTTTTATTATTATTCCTTAGTCTTTCTGCTTTAATTAAATTTATAAAATAAACTACATCATCATCAGTAATAAATATTATAATATTGAGCGAATAATATAAATTGTATTTACAATAACAAAAATTCCATTGTTGCCATCTGTAGATTTGGGCATTTTTATTGTTCTTCTATTTTTGATAACTTGTATTTGAGTGTCTTTCGACCTTTCTCTCTTCTTCTTTTTTTTTTTTGTTACTTTACAGCTTCAAACTTGTTTAACTCGTTTAAAAATTGATGTTGACAGTTTGAAGAGGGATCTAACCCTGAGAAAACACACGGCATTCTGATTGTCTGCTAGGCGTGACTAAGCGCGTCAAGATTAGTTTCACGCATCCTCAACAGATGGTGCGATGAGTCGACAGACAAGTGAAGATCAACATTCGTTCCGCTTCATTCAATAATCCTCTTTTATTCTCTTTGATGAGTTTGAAAAGTACGGTATTGGACAACTCTTATGATTTATAAATGTTGTATATAAAAAATCCATTAGTGATCAATGGTCATTGATGCTTTGAAAATAATTTATAAAAATAACAACATTAGTGATAAATTGTCATTGATGAGTTGAAAATAATTATTGATGAATAAACAAATACGTGATGTGATTTGTGTGTTGTCTCATTGTATAAAGGTTAAAGTTAAACCCCAAGGAGTTGGTGTGTATGCCTAAGTTAATTTGTTTATGGTTTCAGTTAATGTCTAATCAAATGTATTGTGTATAAATAATATAATTCATGAGCACACTATAAGTTATAAAATGGCATGGAGACAAAGAGCTAATATTTAAACTGTTCGACAGCCATTTGGAAAGTTATTTATTTTATAATATTTAAAACAATACACCCTTCATTTAGGATAATGTGTATCATGAACATGATTTGTCAACGTGCATTGTACTAAGTGTGGTATTTGTTGGACAAACCTAACTATGGAGCTTACTATTCGTGGCGGTTGCGATTCGATTCTCATTAATCATGGTTTCATTTCTAAAGATAATAAAATTTGACCTCTCTATTTTCCTAAACTTCTTATTAACTCATATAAAAAAAACTACGTGGGATAGAAATAAGAAACCTACTTTGGTGTCCGCATGGTCTAAGGCGTCACTCTCATGTTATGCCGGGATCACGATCAACTTAACGTAACGTTCACTTAAAGCTAACTTAACGTAACAACTCGAGCCAAACATCTTAATTTTCGATTATGATCTGTGATTTGTACTAGTTGTAAAGTGATGATCTGTGAGTGTTTACAGTTTACAATCGATATAATTAATATATATTACAAAACTTTTTTGATAAATTTAGCTTTCCTATTTTAGTTTAATTATTTTGTTTCAATGTCTGATCACTAGAACTTACGCTAAAGAGTAAACATTTGTTATAAAACCAACAAATGAATTACTAAATAGCCCTGTTGACGTCACTCGCATAATGATTGGCTGGCTAGATCACGTGATACCCTTCAAGTAACGTTCACTTAAAGTAAAAGACCTCCCAGGACATCTCTTACGTTAAGTTAACTGCATCGTGATCGCCTCCATTTAAACACAAGAGGAGGAGGTATTTTACGTTAAGTTAACTTTAAGTTAACGTTAAGTTGATCGTGATCCCGGCATTAGGCTAGACTGCCGATGACAGGGAGATCGAGGTTCGAATCCCTGTCAGGTGTACTTAGGGTGGTTTTCCCAAAATGATTTTCTAATCTCCCTCTACTCAGATGCGGGTACACTTCTAAATTAAACCTTTTTCATCCTTAACTCATTAGCGTAATTAGTACATATGCGTGTAACCTGAACAGGTAGTAAGACGTGGTAATAAAAAGGTTATCGACTTTATATATAAACATGGTTTTTCGGTATTGTTTTATTAGTTGTTTTTATTACATGCACGCAAAAAAAAAAACTAACATTGGAATACGCCACACTCGTGAGATTCCTAACGCACTTTTTTGAGTGCCATAAAAAGTGAAGGGGTTGCTTGGAAGGGATGTGCCGAGGGATGATTTTTGAAGACTCCTGGAGTACGAGGGGCTAATTTGTATAGCTCCATTTCTTCTGAGAGGCTTGTGCTTGCTCGGCTACTACAAACATAGGGGTGGGTTTAGTGAGAGGGTTGGTAGATAGGGATGTTTCAGGGAGGATTGGGGTTGAAGAACTTTGCAGGGAGAAGAAGACCAAGATTGTTTGAGCGAAGGGAGATTGGGTTTTTTCCGGGTGGTGCACATATGGGCTACTAGAACCCGGTACCTACTGAATGTATTAATTTCCTTCCAAAGGTTTTTTTTAGATGTTGCATTTACTTACTACACCAAACTTGTAAACAAAATAGACGAGTTCGTGGATTATATCTGTACATAAATTGTTCTACTTAGGTTAAACTTGTGTTTTTAGTTTTGCTGTGCTTGACTCTTAGCCGGGAGCCATAAGTTTAATGTTAAACACACTGCGATCACACCATCACACAGAACGGACGTGTGTCAGACACTAGCGGATCACACCATCATACAGAACGGACGTGTGTCAGACACTCTGCGATCACACAGAACGGACATGTGTCAGACACTCGCTATCACACAGAACAGACGTGTGTCAGACACTAGCGGATCACACCATCATACAGAACGGACGTGTTTCAGACACTCTGCGATCACACAGAACGGACATGTGTCAGACACTAGCGGATCACACCATCACACAGAACGGACGTGTGTCAGACACTAGCGGATCACACCATCACACAGAACGGACGTGTGTCAGACACTAGCGGATTACACCATCACACAGAACGGACGTGTGTCAGACACTAACGGATCACACCATCATACAGAACGGACGTGTTTCAGACACTAGCGGATTACACCATCACACAGAACGGACGTGTGTCAGACACTAACGGATCACACCATCATACAGAACGGACGTGTTTCAGACACTAGCGGATCACACCATCGCATAGAACGTACGTGTGTCAGACACTCTGCGATCACACAGAACGGACGTGTGTCAGACACTCGCTAAACGGACGTGTGTCAGACACTCGGCGATCACACAGAACGGATGTGTGTCAAACGTTCGCGCAGTCAAAGAGTTGGAACGTCAGACAGTCACTCCAACTCAACTTACATTATTTATATTCATTCTTCAAATGATAATTTGAATCAAAGGCCCTAATTATCCATCTGTTATCTTCAATTTAAATCAAGCCCAGTCTAATCGTTGTTAGGAAACGTGAAACTACCTGGAGCCCGAACACAATATATTTAAATATTTAAATATAGCGCTGAGATATAAACAGACACACGTGAATCCAGGGGGATGAGGTCGTATACTAACCCGGTCAGGATACGAACCAAGGACGCCGGAAAAGATACGACCGCTTGTCATTAGACCAATCACTGTAGAGAGAGTAGGGAACATGAGACAAAGTGAATTTTTTTCCAGTTTTTGTATCAAAACTTTTTTTTTGTAAAAATAAATCAAATAATTATGTCTCCAGGTGGAAACGTAAGCGTTTAATTTTCTTTACGCGGTGAAGATAGCTTTTTCTATTCATTTAAAAAGTTTCTCATCAAATGCCGTCATGCCAATGGCAGATGTTTAAGAACGGTTGAGCTCACTATGTGAAGAAAATTAAGCACTACGTTTCTACTGCAGCAATATTGTATGTATTTTGGCCAAAATAAATAATATAATAACTATAAAAACCATTGGCTTTTTCTCGCGCTTCTTAGATTATCACCTTAATTACCTCGGTAGCCCGCTTTGGCTGTCAAATTATCTAAGCTCCAATAGACTATACTGCCTATGACGGGGAGGTCGAGGTTCGAATCTCAGTCGGGTGTACTGAGGGGGGTTTTTACAAACAGGTTTTCTACTCTTTACGCAAATGCGGGTTCACTTCCTCTAAATGTAACTTACCTAATCATTAAAACCATTAGTGTAATTAATAGGTTACATAATAGTATAACCCGAATGGTTAGTATGACTCGGGGACAAAATATATAATTTTTTAGCACTGCGTCTTACTAACTGTTCAGGTTATACCCGTACTAATAACACTAATGAGTTACGGATAAGTAAGATTGACTTTAGAGGAAGTGTTTCCGCATTTGCACGGGGAAAACCAATTTGGAAAAACCACCTCCAGTACATCCGCTCAGGATTAAAACCCTGATCTCGCTGTCATAGGCAGTCTAGTATAACACGAATGTGACGCCTTAGACCATGTGGCCACCGGTGACAAAATAAATTAACCTTGGGATTAAACATACAATTCAAAAGCAAATTAAAATTGATAAATCACAGTGCTTTAAGGGTTTCGTTGTGTTTTATATTTCTTACCACCTCTGTGGTCCACTGGTCAGAGTTCCTGGCTACAGATCCAGAGGTACCGGGCTCGATCCCCGTTGTTTACAGATTATTATATAAAGCACTGGGTCTGGAAAGGGGTCAACTCAGCTTCGCCAGAACAAATGAGGAGCTACTTGAATTAAAAACGTAGCGGTTCCGGTCTAGATAACTGAGGTTAACGGCCGGAGGTTTCGTTGTGCTGACAACATGACACCCTATATTTACAAATGTTAGCACGATCTTAGCCAACATGCGGCAGCTGCTTGGTAGGTAAAGTTAGCTTGAGGGCTGACACCTTGGATTTTTTTTTCTACCTAAAACAAAATAATTTTAAATATTTCGAGAGCTAAAAAAAAAACTCGTTTTTTTTTACAACGATATTTCTCCCACCCTACGCGATTGTTTCAATTCAATTACAAGTGAACACGCATGACCTGATACATATATAATTCAAAATGTGACTACCGGTAAGTTTGTAAAATAAAAATAAAAACACAACACTCGGCTTATTTGAGATTATCTCACAACGCGGGTGCAGAACTGTATGTGAAGGGAATGAATTAGTTTGTTTTTTAAAAAAAATATGAAAACCTGTTGATTGATGGTTGTGTAAGTTCATTAGTAACAAAAGGGTTCATATAGGAAANGAAGGGGGGGGGGGGGGGAAGGGATTAAGGGGAGAGAAGTTTCGTAATGTGATATAATGTGATGGAGAATGTTACCCACACTGGTTTAGTACACGGGGATTATGCCGGAACTATATATAGGCTATACCTCACGTTTCCCTGAGTTGGAGTGGGAACTGCAACAAGTTTTAATAGAACTACAGACGGGAATTTGCATTTTATTCCCCCCACCCCTCACCCATTTATTTGAGGTATTTAGCGTGCACTTTCTAAACCGATTGATTAAATCTGCACACGAGAATTTTTTATGATGGAGAGCAAAAAAGGCCTACAAATTTTGCCGGGAAAGGTGTTATCACATGCTTTCCTTGCTTTCCTTTACGTGCCACAATCTACATGGAACTGACGGCTTTACTCACCCTCTGAAATAAGTTGTGTTACGGATTTTTATCGCTCAAGAAAAATCCGTCGACCTCGGCTGGGGTTTGAACCCACGAACATCGGGTACTGAGGCGAGCACTTTACCTCAAGACCATCGAGGTCGACTGTTTACTTTCACATTTAGAGAAAGTATTGCAATCGTGGAACATCTTCGACCTCTAAATTAAGATGAATCTTGACTTTTTTATGTTCCCCCAAATAAAATAAAAATTGGTATTATAACTCTGCCCGTCCTTCGGGACACATCCGAAACGTTTCGATAGATTTTGGTTCAATCTTTATATTTAACTGTTATATGGTTATACCTCGGAGAGTTTTTTTATTTCGATTATAGCTTTAAAATTAACGGTAGTTTAGATCCTTACTCAATCCGCTCACACCATTCCCCAAAGTGTTCATCATAACCACAGTTTTTCCTGGTAGCCTGCAATAAGTTGTGCTTGCTAACGGGATCAAAGTTTGTCCGTGATGGTGTACCGGGCTCTTAATGAGAGGAGGGGAAGGTGGAGACATGCAGTATGCAGTATTTATGGACATTATCAAAGTTTGTTCGTGTTTGTGTACTAAACGTGTGGAGAAGGAAATTTGCAGGAAGTTGTGTTTGTGGACGTTATCAAAGCTTGTTTGTGTCGGTGTACGAAGCTTGTGGAGGCGGAAGTCTGCAGTAAGTTGTATTTATGGACATTATCAAAGTTTGTTCGTGTTTGTGTACTAAACGTGTGGAGAAGGAAATTTGCAGTAAGTTGTATTTATGGACATTATCAAAGTTTGTCCGTGTCGGTGTACGAAGCTTGTGGAGGTGGAAGTCTGCAGTGAGTTGTATTTATGGACATTATTAAAGTTTGTCCGTGCCGGTGTACGAAGCTTGTGGAGGTGGAAGTCTGCAGTGAGTTGTATTTATGGACATTATTAAAGTTTGTCCGTGCCAGTGTACGAAGCTTGTGGAGGTGGAAGTCTGCAGTAAGTTGAGTTCCGAAGTTCCGTGGGCCGGATAATCCCGGCTCGCTAACAGCTGTTTCACGGGCCGGTTAAATGACGGCCTATTTGCCACCCCTCACCGAACCCTCGCAAACAATTACCAAAGGCTAGGGGTTGCGCTACGCCACAACCCCTTGTCCAATAAAATAATAATGATTCCTCCTCACCTACCCACCCTCCTCCCTCTGGTGTCAAGGGGTGGAGGGCCAACACTACCAGATGGATATATTTTTGTTGGGGTGGGAACACTGGTCGCCATGTTTTATGGTTCGTACATTCATTTATTATCCTCAGCAAAAGTTGGCGCATGTGCAGCTCTCTAGATGGGATGGTTTGTTGTTACAGGTGTTAACAAGGGTTGAAACACCTGCCTCTCTATTTTAATGGGGCGGAACAGCGCTCTTTAGACCAAGAGCGATAGTTAATATTGATTTTACTGGTCAACCTAGTCACCAGCTTCGGTGTTCGCATGGTTTATGTTGTCACACGCACTAGCCTGAACTGCCGATAGCTGGGATATCTAAGTTTGAATTCCTATCGGGTGATTTTTCACTTTCCCTCCACGCAAACGTGGATACACTTCCTATAAACTTCCTCATCCCTAACACATTAGTATTTTTATTTCATACGCGTGCAACCCGAATGGGTAGTAAGAAGAGGTGACAAAAAACCCGTACGGGTTTCCCCCGCGCCCCTCGTCTTACAACCCGACCGGGCTATCTGTGTTAATTAATCATAACTGATAAACGAATGATGGCGTAGTAATGAGGAAGGTAGAATTTATCGGAGTGTATTCGCATTTGCATAGAAGAAGAGTGGTAAACCACTGATTGGAAGGGGGGGGGG
>CABFWB010000674.1:164360-181557 GCA_902151455.1 Timema bartmani | reverse complement strand
TGGTGCTGACTGACAGCTCACAGCTGACTTCTGACAGCTTTGAAAAGCTACCAGACCAAATTATGTATCCCTACGCCGAACCATATGATCTGCAAAAAACATGTCTTTAGCAGCTGTCACTTCTAACAGTCAAAATTTAGGTATATACCTAAATGTTGACTGTCAGAAGTCAGCTGTGAACTGTCAGTCAGCACCAAATAAGCTGTAACCTGGGTGTAAAGCCTCGACTATTCAACCTAAACAGGACCGAAAGGAAGTCTGATAGGTGAAATATCGCAGAGCACGAAAACAGGTGGATGGAGGGAAACGAATCCAAACAAACGCACATTCAATAGAAGTTCTGACTAGAAAAATTACACAACTATTTTATTTAGGCCATATGTAAAACTAGCAATAGCGTACCTATTTTAAATTACCACTGCAACTTCTATTAAACAATTAGGCTCATATAAAGCTATAAAATAAAATTTTCTTTATGTCATTGGAACAAAGTCTAAACTACAGGATGTATCCTAACTACAGTAGGCCCATGGCTTCTTTGGTGCTGAGTGACAGCTGACGGCTTTGAAAAGTTACTAGACCAAATTATGTATCCCTACGCCGAACCATATGATCTGCAAAAACATGTGTTTAGCAGCTGTCACTTCTGACAGTCAAAATTTAGGTATATACCTAACTGTTGATTGTCAGCTGTGAGCTGTCAGTCAGCACCAAAGAAGCCATGGGGCTACTGTAACTAGGGTTGAAACAGTGTGACCCACATCCAAGCACTGTATCTGTGCAGCCAATTTTGTCTTCGAATAAATCTAAATATGTGATTTAGGGCCATATTGTTTGAGATGGTAGCTACTGCCTGATTTACAATTACGGTACTGTACAGTAAGTAGGCTAGGCATATATTTTGTACACAGTAATTACAATGTTCTTTGTCAAAAAATAAAATAAAACTAGCCATTTAAAGTGTTAAGACAATTTGCTGACATTTCCAGTTGTCTGCCAATCAAAAGTTAGGTAAACTGTTCAAACATATACACAAGGGCATTCATGTGGGTTTTCCAAATGGGGGGTTAGATTAGAGTCCCATCTGTCAGGGGGGTGGCACGTCATCCCTCCTAGAAAGAAAATTTCTGGAATTTAACCTTGTGGGAGGGAATTTTAGAGGATCCGAACATATTATTTTGAACCAATTTTCGCCAAAAAAAAAAAATCTGAAAAATTAACAAAAAATAAAATTTAGTTGTAGTAGCTTAACCCATCGAAAAGAAACATATTTTTCATGAGTTTATTGAACAGAACAAAACGAAAAGAAAGATGTCTGGGAGGAAATCTACATTTTATCATTTTAATATTTATTAGCTTCAGATATTGATGATTCAAAGCTGTTAGTGGAAAATTGCAGCCAAATATCAAATACACAATCTTATTTTAAAAATTAGCAAAGACCGAGTAAATAATGCAGCAATAAAGGGGGCTGGAGGCCCCCCTCCCTTATCACGCATTTATGGGCACCTATCCATGTACATGTCCTTCCAAATTTGACTATCCAGTTAAACCAAACATACTGCCTTCTAATAATTAAAACTGACCTGTCAATTGACAAACAATGTAAACGTACTAAACCACTATGATGTTTGAGGCTTGATGAGTAGAGGTTATGTAACAGTCATAGAGGTTCCTTGAAAATCCAACGTATACTCTATTCACGGTAGGAATTACTCTCTGAAAGGTCTTTTTTCCTACCAATATCCTACTATATAATAGATTTCTGGTAGGGAAAAAGGCCTTTTTAGAAATCAATTCCTACAGTGAACAGACTTTAAGTAATTTTAAATAATGGTCCTAAAACAAAGTGTTTCTCATGTTGGAGTAACACACTATATGTGATTGTTGTAGTGTTGGACCTGGCCCCGGGGGAGGGCTGATTCCTCCTCCCACACACCTGGGTACTGGAGGACTAGGCCCTATTCTGTCACCACCACCTGGTACACACACCTTCCAGCCAGGTCTAGGGTCACCGTCTACTGATGCTGTGTCGGCCACGTCTACAGCCGAGGATCCTTTTGAGGGAGCGGAACTAGAGGGGGTTTGCCAGGTAGGCTACAAAGGGAGTGAGTGTACCACCCTCCCCCCCTGCTCCACACACACACACACACATTTAAAGTGATGAATCCAATTAAATTACAAAACAAGTAAATAATGTGTGCACCAAAAAATTAGACTAAATGTAGAAAGGATTAATAACAAAAATAGCCCTGTCCTTTATTCCTTACATAATATATTATTTAGGGAGGGAAGTGTGGGGGAAAGGACGACATTTCCTGATAGAACAACTTAGCTAATTTTACAATCGTGGATAAGTGAATTTAAAAAAAATATTAATTTGTAGAAAAACATAGAAATAAATATTTGCATCCTTACTTAAATAAATAAGGTAGTTTTTAAATAAATTATATTGCTGTAGGTACTTGGCATTATTTTGAATCAATGCCTGGAGATTAAAAAAAAGTCAACAATACCCAAGTACTAAATCTCTTCACAGGAACAGGATTTACAAACTATTACAAAAAAACATTTTAAAATAATCAACATTTCATATCATAGGCATCATGTGAGTCACACTAGCCTGTTTATTTTCTAATATTAAATTAATGTATTGGTTTTTATGTAACTGTGTGTGGAGTTATTTCCTAGAGTTTAGGCCCTAGGCAAGTACATAACTCTTTTTGGAGCTTCAAAAATCGTGGGTCAAACTGAAATCAATTCTTTCTCCCTTACCTTGTCATGTGTTATATGATAGTATGTTATAGACTTGCTCAGTTAATCATTTCAGCTGAAACAACCAGTCTGGTAATTTTGCCTCTTTGGGAAGGAGAAATGTCTTTACTGTAGGTTATTCAAACACTGCTTTTTAAAAAAATCAAGTTTACGTTTAAAATTATTTTCGTGCATTCCAAAAACCAATATTTATAACACTTTAACATTTTTATAGTATCAATATTGTTATGGGATTCACCCAGAGAAATTTGTATTTTTGCTTCAGGGAAAAGCTGAGGTATTGAATTTCTGAGATTTTTTTTGGCAATGCTGTTTGTAATTAATTATTTAACTACATTTTATAGATATTAGAAATTAAATAACTCCTTAAATAAGTTATTTACTGAAGGCATGTTTGTATTTATTATATGACTTAAGGGTATTATTCAACTTTTGTGATCAACTTAGGATTTAATCATCTACATCATGTTGTCTCTATGCAGCTCTATCGAGGTAAGACTTGCCAAATGTTTGTCGGCAACAAGACTGTGTACATTCCACCCACGCTCACCCAGAGAATGTTAGAGGAAAAGCTTACAGCGGCCTTCACCGTCATCGCCCATTCCACGTAAGTAGTCGCTTATGATTTTTTTTACATGTTGTTTTATTAGATTGTAAAAAAAAATGAAGACTAGTGATTACGGTAGTTACTAGAAACCCGTTTAAGGCACTATTCTCGGAGTAGACTGGACTGCCGATAATCGGGAGAACAAGGTTTGAATCACGGTCGAATGTACTGAGGCTGGTTTTACCAAAATTGTCTTCCTCATCCTTAAAACCATTGGCGTAACTATTACATTAGCATATAATCTGAACAGGTAGTAAGATGCTGTGCTAAAAAAAAAATTACAAAAATTTTTTTCAATTTGGTGAATTTGGAGGATATTTCATATAGTCGATTTGAGTTTGCTTCGAATTGAAAAAGTGGACCTCGCACGCTCAAAGTGGAATGTGTCATTTAACTTTAAACAATTAGGGTGCATCAAAGCACTAGAATATTGCAATTTTAAACTAAACACCCAACATAGAATAAAATTACACTAAAAATATATAAATCTTGAGATTAACATTTATAGTGCCACGCTTATAGGGGCCTAATGAATTTGTGTGCAGAGTGCCACAGCTATTTAATCATTTTTGTAAGGTTTTACAAGAAAAATCGGCCAAACTGTTATCTATGAAGCGATTTTTCAGATTATTATATCATGTTAATCTATGTGTACTGTTCTATAATTGAGTGAAATGTTCTCACTATAATGAAATAATACACTCCTGTTGACCTCGCTGGTCTTGAGGTAAAATGCTCGCCTCGGGACCCGTCATTCGTGGGTTCAAACCCAGTTAGGGCTGATGGATTTTTCTTGAGCAATAAAAATTTGTAGCACAACTTCCTCCGGAGGGAAAGTAAAGCTGCCAGTTCCATTTTGATTGTGGCATGTAAAAGAACCCTGGAGGGTATTTGAATTTACCTTTCCTGGTAATATTGGCAGGCCCTTTTGTTCTTGCTCATAAAAATTCTCGTGTGCTGCTATAATAAGTCGGTTCAGAAATTGCATGTTAAATATGGTTCCTCAAATAAATTAAAAATACTCTCCTACCTTATCTATTGGGTAATGCCAGAACTAGCACAAATATGGAAAGCCGATCATATCAACTCGTGGCACTAAAAAGGTTAAAGTTAAACATTTAAACAAAACTTCCAAAGTATTTTTAAATTTATTGAAACATGAATTAACCTATGCAATACACATTTGACTTTATATAAAATAACAATATTTTTACCTTAGTTTCTTTAAAACAATAAAGTAGCAATGGTATTTGAGTGTATCCATTTTCAACCTTAAAACATTAAATTTTTATTATTAACTAGGTGTCTGTATCGCAACATGTCCATTCATTTTGTCCCTTAACTTAGACTTCAGCTTCCAGATTTTTCTTCTTTCCTTCAAGTCATCTAATATTTGAATCCTTCTTTCTTAGCTCCTCTTTTCCTTCATAAACATCCCAATCTAAGAGAATGTTTATTAAAAATGACTTTGCTCTTTCTCTCAACCAAAGGAAAAATAGAAATCACTATGTGAAAATCAACATCAGTAAAGTAGGTTGAATTACACTTCAATTTATTCTCCTTTCAACGTCAGGTGCATGGATAACATTTCCAAAACTAAATCAAAACCATTAGTTGTGTGTTACCTCAAATACAATGAAAGTCTCAATAGATAATAAGTATTTACATTTTTTCTGGCTAATCCATGTAGTTCAAGTTTTTTATAGGTCAAGATGGGCTCGGTCAGGTTCAACTCAAAAAACCATGACTATTGTATTTGCAAATATTTTATTTAGTTGTTTCATCTTTTAACCTAAGACTAAAGTGTGTTTGTTTATGTTTTAAGAGATGTATCCAAGAGCTGTGAGGCTTTTGCAATGCCCTCACTGTGTTACTCGACCTTCCCCTTGTGCCGTACTGACGGCGGGGAGAACCCGGATCTGGCCCTGTCCCCACGCAGGATCTGTCGTGAGGAATGTGAAGTGTTAGAGAATGAGATGTGTCGGCTGGAGTATGCCATCGCCAAGCGCCACCCTCTTATCGGTAAACAGTTAGTCTTGTCAGAGTGCGGGGACTTGCCTGCTGTCGGCTCCAGGGAGAGCAAGGATTGCCTAATGCTGGGGATACCGAGACCAGAGTTGGCGGAACCAGGTAAAACAATCTGCCCCCCCCCCCCCCGCGTCTCTTTCCTGGATGTACAAGTACAAATATTACTTATGTTTTGGTTGGGAGCTCTATATTTGACACTTGATAACAATTAAACTGTATAAAATACTGTCTTGATCCACTTCAGTGGCTGAATGGTCTAAGGTGGCATCACTCTTGTGTTAGACTGGCCTGCTGATGACGAAAAGATTAGGATTCGAATCCTGGTCGGGTCTACAGGGGGTGGTTTTCCCTAAATGGTTTTACACTCTCTCCATGCGAATGCGGGTACACATTCTATAAATATAATCTTCCTAATCCCTAAAACCATTAGCGTGATTAGTACATTAACGTATAACCCGATGAGGGGTTGTAAGACTAAAAAAAAGGCTGATCTAAAGTTTAGGGGTCTTAATTAGAGATGTATATTTTCTGTTTATCTTTCAAACAGAAAGCAAGTATGTAATCAAAACAAATAATGGCAATTAGAGATGTAAATTTTCAGCTCATTGGTAGTGTTATCGTTTCTGATCTCCAGCAGACATGACGTTAGTGACACATCCAACCACCAAGCACTGTAGTCTATATATTAGAGTGAGAGGAGGAATTGCTGTTATTGTTTTATTGTTGTTTATTTGATGATGTTTCAGATGTTTACGTCCTCAGGAGAAATTAAACTGAAGAGTAAACTTTAAAGCTTTGGTCTATCTCGATTGTATTTGTTCTATTTAAATAGCTGTAATATTTTTAAGAAAAAAATAAATAAATAAGGGAAAAGTTTTTTAAAAACAGAAAATACTTCATCTTACTTATCAAGTCTTAATATCTGTTTACTTTACATGTGAGCGTATAACCCGAACGGGTAGTAAGACGCGGTGCTAATTAAAAAAAAAAAACTTTGCATGTGTGTAAAATTTAATCTTACTACCCAGTTATATTTCTGATGCTAAGAGTTGAGCATTTAGTGTTGGAGCTACAGGTTAGTTTGTGTTTGATGTGTGTTACAGGGGATCTGTGTTACTGGGGTCGAGGGGAGAGGTACCGCGGAACAGTTCGGCTGACAGTGTCGGGTCAGGGGTGCCAACAGTGGGTCAATCAAGTGTACAGTTTCAAGTCCTCTGAATACCCCGAGTTGGGCGGGGGACATAACTACTGCCGTAACCCTGGGGGTGTTGAGATCAAACCCTGGTGCTACACCACGAGAGGCGACAAGGAGACCTGTGATATTCCACAATGTGGTGAGTTCTTCATCCCCCACTAACCCCAACCAATGGTGACTGTATCCTGGCTTGGGGGCCACACCCAGCTCAATCCATGATTCAGAGTTGCCCGTGGACATTACAATGAGCCATTATACAATACAATAGGACCATATTATTATGTTCAAACATCTAATGGTTTGCAAAGTCAACTTTTTTAATTTTAAGTGAATTTGAATCGAATAAATAATAAATTCTCGAACCTGAATTGAAGTTCAAATATTTTTTATCAGCTGTCAGTTGTTTTATGCTTTAAAAATATAATATTGTTTTTATTTATACACCTTCATGCCATAAAATTAATTGGAAAATGTTTTATTACACAATTTTTTGTAATATTTCGTGTATACATCTGCTAAGCAAGTTTTTGAGTTTGAATCCAAGCAAATAATATTCGCAAATTTTAGATCATTATCGAATTGAGCCATATCTTAGTTAAATATGCTAAAATGACGATATTAATTAAGAGTTACACATTATAAGATAAAATAGACTAGTTAAGAACCCTAGTGCAATGTTATCATGTATAATATAAGTTCTCCAACATTTTCATGCAACATTAGTTCACCTTGTTTAAGTTAAGCAGTAATTGTGGTGATAATTCAATAAAAATATCTCAAGTCCCAAAGTTAACACATTTGTCATGATATCCAAGGGTGCTATTATAGGCCGCATAAAGGTCTTAAAAGGCGGGTTTTGGCAAAAAGTTGTGACTAATTTTTTGGTCAAAACAGAAATAATTATTAAACATTTACTTTACCTCACAAGACTTGATATGAAAAATATATTAACATGTTTTAGGCACATTGGGGGATTTTCATTGGCCTTAACCTTATTAATTTTTTTTCTAGTATGGTAAGATTAGAGTTATCAAATCGAATAATATAACATTCAAATTGATATTGGTATTATCGAAGCTTTGCAGACCCCTAATTAATTTACTCAAAAAGTTTTGTCTTTGGGGTTTTATGACATATATATGATAAACAAAATGGTGTTTGTGACTGGCACCAAGTCTTAAATCAACTTTATTTTAATTAAATTTTAAACAGGTTCAGAAAGTGCATGTTAAATACCTCGAATAATAAAAAAAGAAATTTAAAAAAACTAAAAAATATCTTCACTTTAAACTAAAATTGTACATTTAAAAAAAATGTTAGATTTGAATTTGGATATGAGATTCAAAAGTGAATTTAAGTTTTGGATTTGATAAATATATAGGATTAGATCCATCTTTAGTTTAAAGTATTAAAAGAAGGCAAGCAAGACAAGGCCTACACAGTTGCTACCAAAACACCTGGGTTCAAAAGTTCACATTTAAAATAGGGATCTTCTCGATTCTTTAAGAATCAAGAATCAATCTTAATATCATGATTTTTGATAACTCACTTCTTAGTTCTCAAATCCCAGTAGATAAAAGTTATATTTTTGAAATGAAATGGAATTACAGTATAATTTCTTTAATATGAACTAATTAGGACCAAAGCTTGTTCAGATTAGTGAAAATTCGGATCATACGGGAGAATACAGAAGGGTCAAATTTTAAATGAGAGTTGAATTAGATAATTTCATAAAATTTAAATTAATTTGACTGATGTATAGCATGTAACGTATTTTTTATAGTACTGTAATTATATCTAGCTACATTAAAACACATTGTGTTGACTACAACATATAAATATTAAGTATTTATTTTATTTGACTTAGTTTGTCTCCCTTCCCTCCCCATTCTATCACACATTTTCAGAAAGTTGTGTTCAGATTATGCAGCATTTTGGGTAACAGTCCATTATTAATTTATTTACCCTTTCATTTCATAGCTGACAATTTACTTAACATTGCCTTTATGTTCTGGTGATCTTGCACCAATAACTAGTTGAACTACCCGAGGCTTCTCCACAGGTTTTTAATTAATAAAAAAAATCTAATCATCATTTTAAAATTTCAGCTTTAAGGTGCACACGTTTGTTCACACGGCCTACTAATTTTTTAAATTTCAGCCATCTCTGTGCAGTAGATATCGCGCAATGCTCATAACAGACATACAAAACTTTTATTTTATTAAATAGATGGACTTTTGCTTAAACTATTTGCATTTAAAAAATGTTTCAAGTCTGCATGAAGACTTACACTTTTGAATACTAATCAAATTAAGATTCGTATTTAAATATACCTGGGGGTTAAAATTTAAGAATCATATTCAAGAAAGATGGGATTCATAAATCTTATTTAAAACAAAACACATGGCAGTAATCTTCAGGGCACACTAGACCTATTTTCCATCAGAAGATAGTAGATCGCTGAATAAAAATGTTGTTACTGTTTCAGAGGACAACATGTGGCTTTATATGACTGCATGTGGAACTGCAGTAGCACTACTGATGCTCATATTGTTGTTATGTTGGTGCTGTGTGAGACGGCGCAAGTCAAGAGGCAGTCCCAGGAACAGGCAGCTTAACGGCTCAAGTAACAAGGTGATTGAAGATCTCTTTTCTTTATCATTTCCTTTACATCTAAATTATGTTGGATCTAATGGCATTCACTGTCTCAGAATGGAGGAAGAAACACTAGATTATTTTGATAGTGTATATGACTTGTTTCTAGGGGTGTATTGATGCAGATACTGAGGAACCTTTATCGGGCGATTGTTAGTGCATCGTGCATCAGCGATTGTTATGGCGATTAATCTTTTTTTAAGTACTTAAAATTTAAAGAAAAATTTTCTATGTAGGATTTTATATTATATTTGGAAGAAGGTACAGGAAAAGTGGATAGAAACATATAAAAGGGGACGAACACAATATGGCTTTTACAATGAAAGGAAGAACACAGTTCACACTTTACACTGCTGCCAATGGACAAAGAGGTAATGGCGGCCTCTTGAAGAAAATCGATCGTCACTGCCCAATCCCCTGACCCAGGTTTCATTCTATCGGAAATCATCAGGGAGGAGTGTGAAACGCGCAACGCAACTTCCTAAAGGAGGAGACCAAGGCGCTTAGTGATCAAAATCGCAAATATATATATATATATATATATACACACTGCATCTGAGTTGTGGGCTCTGCAAAGATAACATAACCAGATAAAGAAATATAAGCTCATAGCGTTGATAAAACTAACAATATAGTACCAACTTTCGCCGACTATGCAACAATTAATCAAAAATTAAGATTGTTATAGCTTTAACTGTTGATTTTTAAATAAAATATTTTTGTTTTAATTATATTAACTATTATCTTTCTCTTAAGCATATTTTCCAATAGTATTAATAAATAATTGATAATCGGGACTAATCTGTGTAAATAATCATAGCATTAACAATTATTTTAAACAATTGGTATCGGTTAATCGGTTTTATTGAATCGGTACACCTCTACTTGCGTCATATCGTGGAGGAAACATCCTGATTACCGATTGCTAGAGGAGTATCTCATCATTCTTTCCACTATAAAACATTGAAAACATTAGAATAACACCCCACATCAGTTTGGCACACACACACTTTCTACCGTCCTCATTCTTGCCCAATAGTGTTGCTCCATGACTTCTTTGGTGCTGACTGACAGCTCACAGCTGACAACTGACGGCTTTGAAAAGTTACCAGACCAAATTATGTATCCCTACGCTGAACCATATGATCTTCAAAAACATGTGTTTAACACCTGTAACTTCTGACACTCAATATTTAGGTATATACCTAAATATTGAGTGTCAGAAGTCAGCGCCAAATAAGTCGTGGAGCTACTGTAGTGTAGTTGAAATGTGGTAAGGTCTGGAGGGAAAAAAACTTGGCTGGGTTAACACATTAAAGTGGGAATGTAGGGAACCCGAGTTAAGGGCAGTAATTTTGCAATTTTTTATATGTAAAAACTTTTTTTTTACTAAAAAGAAATAAAATAATTCTCCAGTAGAAGCAAAGTTTAATTTTTTCCCATGGTGACCTCAACAGTTGTTGAATATTTGTCAAGGGTGTCCTGGAATTTAATGACAACTTTTTCTCTTGGTTTAAAAAATCTCTCATCTTATGCTGATATGCTCATGACATATATTCAACAGCAGTTGATATCACCACATGAAGAGAATTATACTCTTTAAGTTTCTACTGGAGCAATATTTTATTTATTTGGCCATGAAAAGTTTTTGCTAAAAAAACCTGAAAACACTGTTGTGTAACTGTGGCTTTGCTAATAACGGCGGTGTAATTTTTTTAATTTTTTTCCCGCTACAGACGTTTTAAAATTATATTTGACACTTTTAGGTTAATTAAATACATTTTTGTTGGTGATTATCCCTTTAAACAGATTTGTGTGTCATATACACACAGTGACAACAATGAAAACTATGTGCATAAAGACACATATGTGCATCTTGGCATTTTTATAATAGTGTGCGAGTATTAACAAGTTCGAGTTGAGTTTTAGTGGCTCTTGAACATAACTCACAAAATTTTTACTAAACTTGAAAAATTTGACTAAGAATTCTCGATCTTTTTTTTTTTAATTCCTAGTTTAATTAGTTTTATTCAATTTTAAAATAGTCCAAATTGTCTAACTAAAAAAAATTGTACAATTTTTTTTTTAAGTTTATTTAAAAATTCAAGTTTGCATGATTATAAATTTTTGCATAAAAAAGTAATTACTAAAAAAATATGTTTGTTCTTATTTATGTCTTATGCATGGATTTATTACAAGCATTAAACTTAATCTGTGAAGTGACATGAGGCTTTCCACTGTCAAAAGGTTTACCAATCCTCTTTGAATCTATCCTATATGGTATGATTTATGTTGTTAAAGGTGTCAGATCTTATTAAATCAAGGCAAATTTACACCTAAAAATTAACTTAACTGAGTTACTGTATTAAAATGTTTGTGCTCTTTATTGCACAGCTTTCACGCTTTCATTCCATTCGTCAATGTAGTCAGGTATTGTTGGTCCAGCAGGTGTCGGCGTTCAAGACATCTCGCACCTCGTCCCCCAGTAAAAGCGGGAAGGGGATCCTGCTTCCTGGTAATCCTCAGCATCTAGAGATGAGTGCATTGATCCCTGGATCTGGGAATTCTGTTAAAGGAGAAAGGAGTGGAGGGGCACTTAGAGCTAGAGAATTCCCCCTCGCCTCGGTCAGATACTTACAGGAGCTCGGCGAAGGAGCTTTCGGTGAGTTGCGGTCTAATAATGTGATTTGACTAACGTTTTTAACTTGTGTTTAATGATATTTAGAGTGATTGATAAGGAAATTAAAGTATATGTGTACTGTGTAATGTAGTGATAGCAGAAAATAAAATAATATAATTTCTGATATGATGTTCGATATTGATGTTGACTGCCACTCCTGAAATTGTGTCAGGTAGAATACAAATAAATTGTGTTGCGTTGCCTTGCCCTTAGACAGCAGACTAAGATTATCGTTTTCTGGACCTCTGGATTAACTAGTTAACTTTACACCTTAACTAAAAGTAAAATAGGATAGTTGGGTTAGGCCTTGATAGAAAACAAACTCCTCTCTATGTTATATATTCTCCACACTTCCATCTTTTCATCAATCTATTACCACCTCTTTAAGGTCACATTCCTGCTTTCAGGTAAAGTTTACAAAGGTCAAGTGACTATGACGGAGGGTCCGCTGATGGTCGCGGTGAAGGCCCTCAAGGAAAATGCCACCCCTAAGACTCAAGCGGATTTCCGTCGTGAGGTGGAGCTCATGACCGACTTGAGGCATCCAAACATTGTATGTTTGTTGGGTGTCGTGATGAAGGGGGAGCCCTTGTGTATGTTGTTCGAGTATATGACCCAGGTGGGTTGCATTCAAGGCACATCATTATACGCGGTAGACATTTAGCATATAATTCAATACACAAATCATTTATGCTTTTGTAATTTATTTTCTCAATTTTCAATACAATTCACTTTCATAAAGAACTATGTTATTTATGATTTTTTAATAGCGTACTAGGATAAAAATAATGACCTGAGCCCACGGTTAAGCAATACCAACCAAGTGGCCGCTTTCCTTAGCGATAATGGTGCTAACGTTTGTGGATAAAGGTTCAGCACAAAAACCCTTTGGCTGTTAATCTCAGTTTTCTAGACCAGAGCCAATACATATTTATTTAAGTAGTTCAAAACGAAAGAACATGAAAATAAGACACCTAAATAGGAACTTGTGAAATGAACGGTTACCATATAGGACAAACACCGGAAATGGATGTTGGATGCAAATATATAATATATCTCTTTATGGAAACCTCTTCTCACTTTTTGAGGTATTTGTTATATTGGTATGTTGGTTATATTTGTAATGTTGGTATATTTGAAAGAAGTTACAGGAAAGGTGGGTATAAAAATATAAAAGGGGAAAAACACATTTCACACCTTAAATTGCTACCATTACACAAAGAAATAATGGCTACCTCTCGAAGAAAATCTATTGTTGCCGCCCAATCCCCAGACTTTGATTTTAACCTTATTGTTATTTATGTAAAACTCTTGTAAATATTATTTCCTTACATGAAAGAGTACATAGGAAATAAAAAGAGAAACATGTTTCATGCTTTAGGCTGCTACTGGACATAGTTAATGTTTTCCCACTGAAAGGAAACTGGCCGTCTGTCGAGGTGATAGTCTTACTGTGTGTTCTGTTTCAGGGTGACCTCCACGAGTTCCTGATGACCCATTCCCCTCGCTCTGCGTGCGATGATCCCAGTATTCAAGTGTTGGAACAACCTGAGTTCCTCCACATAGCTCTTCAAATAGCTGCAGGTGGGTGCTCATTATAAGGGAAGTATTTGGCCCCTATATTTTATTTTGAAACAAGAATTTGAAAAAAAAATCTAGATAGGTGAGAATAAAATTTGTCCCCATTCTATGCACTAGATATGGGAAATTCACTTCTTCTTTTGTCTTTTAATTTTAAAAGGTATTTTTAAAAAACAGAAAATGCTATATTTATTTAGGCTACAATTACAATGTGATAATATCTTATTAGGTTTCATTCTTGGTTTCCCTCGATTCTTCACTCCCATATCTTGTATGAATTATAATACCAAAATAATTGTCCAACTATTTTCTTTAGCTTCTGATTGTATAACGTCATCATGAATTGTTTCTAGCCTGTGGCCAGATCAGTTAAGTGAAATGTCTTCATATTCCTTCCACCATTAGGGGTAGTTAGAGGCAGGTGTTGGTTTGCTCATTGGAAATGAAGGTGCTGATCCCTCAAGGTTCACCCAATGGGTGGGTGTTGGAAGATTTGTATGCTGTAGTGACTCATGCGATCAAATCAGTCCAGGATGTCTCCATTTTGGTGGCCTTCATCTGCCGCATACTAAGCGGTTGGTAGTGCCTACCTGGATTGAGCCAGGGATAATTGTCCACGAGGTTCCCTCTAGGCAACTTAGGGTAAAGTCTCGAGAAACCATGGCAAGCTCTAATGTTGAATTTCTGACTTCCTCCGTAATGCTGCCCATTAAATATGCAGGGGCCAATTCTTCCCGCCCCCTGAAGCCAGGACATGTTGCAAGATACCCAATGAGATCTGAGTCACCGACCAACATACAAGGGTTGGTGGCTTAAACAACCGAGGGCACATCTGTGTTGGGTTAGTGAAGACTCGGAATGGGGTGACTGTTTCCCACCAATTGTGTTAGATATTCCGCCGTTAGTTATTGGATGGGTGCCACCTGCTAAATAGCCCCTGGCTAAGCTGTCCCCCTTGTGGGGGGGTCGAGCGTGGCTGTCCTTCTCTATTAGGCGGTATTTCAAAATATCCTTCCACCATTCCCTTAATCTCTACCATTATTCTCCTCTCACTTGTGTACTTGCTGTTGATTGCTCCTCCCATCTCTTTCTTGGTATTCCTTACGATCTTTTTCCTACATCATCTCCATCATTCTCTTTGGGGTTTTTTTTACTTTTCCATTCCCATTACGTGTCCATACCAAGTTTAGGCTAGAGTGGGCTCAAGGGGGTACATGATATGGCAGAGGAAAGAAAGGGGAGGTGATGTGGACACATAATGAGAATGTAAAAGGAAAGAAACCCAAGGAAAATGAGGGACTTTTGAAAAACATTTGAAATGCTTAGTAAGGAACGTTTTAAGAATATTAAAAAAAATAAAATTCATGTCTAAGTGAATTTAAGTTGGACAAGCTGTACTAGATTGACGTGAAAGAAACATAAATATGTAATATAAATATAATATATATGCACAATGTTTAAATAATATTTGTAAAAGATTTGATAATAATAATAATTACAAGTTATGATACATTTTAATTATGAATATGTAGAAATTGTGACAAACTTCTAAAAATTAGGTACATTTTAAAATAGACATTTGAATCAATTACACTTAAAACCAAGTTGAAAGAATCAAAGGATGATGTGACTACGCATATATTGAAAATTTAATGTATTACTCTTGAGAAATGACAGAAAAATGATTAAATTTGAAAAGTAAAAATTGAATTTATTTCTGGCTGCAAGAGCTGCTCAGTTATTTAGACGACATGTTTCGATGCACCCGCGGCATCATCCTCAGGTCTGACGAGAAATAAAGAACACATGGAATGAAACTTATGGTTAAGACACAATGCGCCAGCCAATGTGGTATAAAATAAAATTAATGAAGGTTAATAAATTATAATGTTGAAAACATAAATAATTATGATAAAGCTAGGAGGGAAAATACTGCTACAGAGACTAAGAAAGAGGTGGAAGAGGCAGATAACAGCAAGTTTGTGAGTGAGGGGAGAAGCATGGATGAGAGTAAGGGAGGGAGAATAGTGGAAGAATAGAGGAAGATGGAGGCATTTTACTGAACTGACCCAGCCACAAGGTGGATTTTGATGACACTAATATCTCATCTAGCCCAACTCCTCACCGAACCTCTCCATTTCTAACCCTCTATTTCTGCTGGTTACAACTAGCTACTGATTGGATCCTAATGTTTTTCAAGTTTTCCACAAGTTAATTGACAGCAAACTACAAATTGTGATTCGTTTACAGGGATGGAGTACTTGTCAGGTCACCATTACGTTCACAGAGACTTGGCCGCGAGGAATTGTCTAGTTGGTGACAATCTCACGGTCAAGATTTCAGACTTTGGGCTTTCCAGAGACATATACTCATCAGACTATTACAGGTACAATAGAATAGCAAATTTCATACTGTGGATTATGAATAAACTTGTTAGACAGTTGAATGTCATTGAATACCTTGGTGTTTTACTAGTAGAGCAATGGTATTTTAGAACTTACTGTATATAGTTCAAAAAACAAGCCACATTTCATCATCTCTCCACACTAATACTGGTGTGTTTACTATTAAGTTACCCTATCTATCTCTTAGGAAAGTCATTAATAACCTTAGTGTTAAACATACTTCTTAAATAAATATATATCCCTAAACAAAAGTTTTCCCTTTCTTCACTTTAGAGATTTTGTTGTACTCTTTGTTTAATACTTTAACATTGACTCAAACTCAAGCCCTCTAGGAATATACTAATTCAAAAACGTGATTTTCTTTCCTTTTAGTTATTTTACTCATTTATTATTGTTGGCCTTCCATGTCTACTACCAGCCCACCACCGAAATAGCATAATTTCTTATGTTTATTGCTATCTCTTAAATGTCCTCAAAACTGTTTCTACGATCTAGATGCGGGCTGTGGTCTGCCATTTGGTGAGCACTGGTCTAACCTATCAAGGCAAGACTGCTACTTTTCTTTTAGCAGTCTTAGTTTGTATGATTACACTATGGCTTAGCTTATAAGATAGGACAATAGTCTAACCCATCAAGGCAAAACTGCTTGCTATCTTTCAGCATGAACAAAATGTGAATATGAAAGAATGTCCAGGAATTCTACTGGGACATTCCACACTCCAGCTTAACAGTTTAGATATAATGAAATCTAGGCTTAGGGGTGGGCAGTAATAATAATCTCTTTTATTCAGGAGGGAATAATTGCTTCTTTGACCATTGGCAGCAGTGTAAAATGTGAGATGTTGTTCTTTATTCTTTGTGAAATCAATTTTGTTTATCTCTGCTCTTTTCATACTCTTCTATTTTTTTCACTATAAGAAATTAATGCACTTATGGAAAAACTTGGCAAACATACAGAAACGCAAAATTATTCAAACAGTTAGGGATGCTTTGGGGGAAAAAGTATCTGCTTTGACCCAAGACTGTCGAGTCGGAACACCAAACCTTAGACTTTGACTCCTCTATTCTTCTCTGTCCGACTCCTTCAGAAATAGATAATGTATATTTATTAGTAATAATAAATTTTTAAGCACTGCGGCTTACTACCTGTTAAGATTATACACTTATGCACTAATTATGCTGATGATTTTAGGGATTAAGAAGGTTATATTTAGAGGAAGTGTACCAGCATTTGCATGTAGGAAGCAAGGAAAACCGTTTTTTGGGGGGGG
>CABFWB010000674.1:124320-148179 GCA_902151455.1 Timema bartmani | reverse complement strand
GAATGTTAAATAGAGAATGCATGGGATTTTTTTTTTTTTGGGTGGGTGGGGGGATTATTAAGTTTTTTCATCTATAAAAACCCAATTATAATCGTACTGTTGCAAGCTCAAACTATTTGAGATTATTAATGCCAAGTTAAAAATTTAAATTTCCTTCTCAATTAATAGTTTGAAGCTCCAACACATTTATTAATTTCTATCTAATTTCTTAGCTAATTATTCCATGGTTTTATTAAATTTTGGGTCTGGTATAATCTTTATTGATACTTTAAATTTAACACAATAAATATTTTACTATCATTCATGAAAGTTGAGATATCATCAGAATAAGAATAACCTTTGGGTAAATGGGTGAAATGCGGATTGCGGGTTGCCCCTTCAACTTTAAAGCTATTTCTTAAAGAGAGGACTGAGAAGCATTGCATACGTTTAGAAAACCCAATTTATTTATGAAGTGGTTAGATATACTTTAATATTATTTTCATCAAAATGAAGGCGAAAGTTCTGACCAGTTAAAAAGTTTAAATTTTAATTCTAAAGTTGTTTTTTAATGTGTGATATATATATATAATATCTTCATATTGAACCGTATAAAACAATTCCACAAATTGTGACCCTATCAAAACATGATTTCATTTAAGAGAGGAAGGCTAGATAGATATTTCAAACCTTTTGCTTTAATCTTAGAAGTACACATTTCCACGTAAAGCGTAATTTTGTTTAAACTTTAAAATCAAAATTCAAACTTTCTAACGAGTCAGAGAAACCTTCTTATAATTCTCGCCAACATTTTGATGTAAACTATGTTTAAAAAATATAAAAACACTTCTTAAAAATCCGGGATTTCTAAAAGTCCGCACGCGTCTCAGTGTTTTCCCAATCAAACGCCCTTAACAACTTTGAATATCCTCAACTGAGATCATTTTTAAACACATCTTTGCTAAATCACATTTTTTATTGAAAATAAGAAATTAATGGCTTTAAATCCATACATATAAGTGTTTATAAACCATTATTTTTGTAATTTTTCTATAAAATGTATTAAACATAATTTTCAAAAAAATGTTTTCATTGAAAGTTAGGTACCTCTGCCGATATTTATAGTACACTCTAGTGCTCATACAGGGGCGGCTCAAGGGCCTCGCGAACCGGGCGGCTGCCTTGGGCGCCAGCTCGAGGGGGCGTCAGACAGAGCTAGACCTAACCTAACGTAGCCTAGGCGTGATATGAAAATAGTCCCCAAACCTAACAGCACCAAACCTAACGTAGCCTGGGCGTGATATGAAAATAGTCCCCAAACCCAACAGCTCCAAACCTAGCCTAACCTGGGTGTGATATGAAAATAATCTCCAAACCTAGCAACTTCAAACCTAACATAATCTAGGCATAATAGTGGTGTTGCTAAGAATAACAATAGTTCACTTTTTGATACCAACATGAAATTTCACATATTAGTATAATTTTTTGGTGCAATTATAGCTTAAACCGTTAAAATGACTAAATAATAGTTTTAAAACATAATTAGAATTCATAGCTTTGAAATATTTAAGTTTTCCAAACGTTAATATAAGCTTACGTACTAGACCATAATCCTTAACCAAACAAAACCAACAATATCCGAAGTTTGTCAAACCTAATCCGAATATATTACATTACATTTAAGGGATTAGAGACTACTTTTAAACAGTTTCAACCAGGTTTAAATAAGATAATATACTCACATCAAAACAAAGTATTGAACTTAACAAGTGTTGCCGATCTTCTAACTAATTAAAAATACAAAACTTTAGCTAACGTAGCCGAACTGAATCTAACAATGACTTACATTACTCAACCTAGACTTAGCTAGATTTACTTATAATAATATGAATAATATATTTTTAGGATATAGATAAACTAAATCCATGGTAGTCGGCTATACTACTAGAGTGTACAAATAAAAAAGAGTAAATTGCTAAAAAGGACAGATAACAAAATCAGATACAGATTTCAAAGTTAGCAACTGGCACACTTAATTTATTCACTATTGGAAGTTATTCCTTCCGGTTACGTTTATGTTTACCGCTTGTAATAGTGTATATATATCAAGGTTTGTGGTTAGTTATTTTAATTCTATGATATAATAAGTTATAACACTTATATAATAGAGGTGGCTATGACACTGCTATGTCTCTGGTGGGTGGTGGCTATAGAATAAGACACTGAGATGTCTCTGGTGGTTATAGCCTAAGACACTGATATGTCTGTGGAGGCTATAGCTTAACACACTGAGATTTCTTTGGGGGTTATAGCCTAAGACAATGCTATGTCTCTGCTAAGATCAGCTGAAGACACTAAGATGTATCTTGTGGATATAGCCAAAAACACTGAGATGTATCTGGTGAGATCAAACTAAGACACTGCTATGTCTCTGGTGATGATAGTCTAAGACACTGAGATGTCTGGTGGTTATAGCCTAAGACACTGAGATGTCCCTGGTGAGATCAACCTAAGACACTGAGAAGTCTCTGGTGGTTATAGCTAATTACAACGAGTTATCTCTGGTGTTTATAGCCTAAGACACTGAGATGTCTGGTGGTTATAGCCTAAGAAACTGAGGTGTCTGGTAGTTATAGCCTAAGACACTGAGATGTCTGGTGGTTAGAGCCTAAGACACAGATGTCTGGTGGTTATAGCCTAAGCCACTGAGATATGTCTGGTGGTTATAGCCTGAGACACTGAGAAAATCCTTTTTAATTTACATGACAGAACTTAGAGCCTCCTACTCCCTTCTAAAGAAAAAGTGCAAAAGCTATGACAAGTGTTTTTCCGTCTGTCCGGTGAGTCTGATGGCACCATCATCGTGACCACAATATCTTCCTGCTGTACTGTAGAACGGAGAGAGACATCGGTCGTCGAATATAATATTGGAACTGTGTATTGTTCCGCAGTCGCATATTAGCATGCTCTGGTGCAGCCTGAAGAGGAGCACGAGTACAAATTCTAACACGTACCGACCAATTGGTCACACCGTGAGGTTTCGGATACTAAACAAGCGGATTGTCGCATTTCGAAAAGTTTTTGAAACAAAGAAAAACATATTATTAATATTGGTGGGGGGAAAAAGTATATTGAGAAACCGAATAAGAGTTTTTAGAGTTACATACGGAGACACTACTCTATGGAGGGCTGGGTGAGAGCTTCCCAAACCACTGTTTGACACTTCTCGCTTATCCGAGCAGGGCTTTGGGACGTTGGTGGCACCCTCCAGGGCCGATGACGTAATTCCCAAGCCCCTGGATAAGAGTTTTGGTGGCACCGGGAAGTTTGTCGTGGAAGGACTGCGCCAGCTTCCTTGATGGTAGGCATATCCAGGTCGCGATGCAGAGTCACATTCCTAACGTACCAAGGTGCGTCCACAATGATCCTCAGACACTTGCTCTGGAATGCCTGCATCCTCCTCATATACGTGTCCGCCAGGTGGCCCCAAGCGGGACACGCATAGTCGAGGATCGGCCTGAGCAGCTGATTGTACAGGGTCAGACCATTCCTTGTAGACAGGTCGCTACGCCTGTTAAGCAGTGAGCCTAGGATTCCCAGCCTTTGCCTCACCTTGTTCAGTCTCTCGGTGCAGTGTAGTCGCCAGGTCAGTTTGGTGTCCAGCGTAAGTACTTAGCACTACTCGCCCATCTGATCTGCTCTCCGACTAGCCTGAGTGAGGCCGGCCTTTATAACGTTCTTTTCCATGTTAAGAGGATTGCTGTGCTCTTCTCCACGTTAATACTTGTCCTCCAGGTGGTTAGCCATTCCTCCAACTGCGTCAGGTGCGTCTGGAGTCGCCTCTCCACTAATATAGCCGTGTTGTACGCATACAGTGCCAACTCGGTGCCTGGGGATTTAGGAATGTCGTTCACATGCAGACTGAAGATCAACGGGCCCACGATGGAACCCTGTGGCACTCCAGCCCGGACGCTTCTGACTTGGGAAGTAGCGTTCCCAAAGGTAGTGGAGAAGGTGCGGTGAGATGGATAAGATTGCACAAACTTAACTAGGTAGAAGGGCAGGTTCGGGGAAAGGAGTTTGAAAAGGGACCTTCGTGCCAAACACGGTCGAAGGCCTTTGCCACGTCAAGAAAGACAGCACCCGTCAGCTTGTTGATGTTGAAGTTCCTCATGACCTGCTCCATGAGCCGGATGAGTTGGTGAGACGTAGCGTGTCCCACCCGAAATCCGTCCACCAAGATGCCCACCTCGCTGAACATGTCGGGTCAGTCTCGTCAGTAGAAGTCTCTCGAACAACTTGCCCAAACAGTCGATCAAGCTGATCGGTCGGTAATACGAAGCTAGGGCCGGGTCCTTACCAGGTTTATGAAAGCAGAGGACGTTGGCGTGCTTCCAGAGCTATTAAAAGTGACTCAGGAGCAGGACGGCGTTGAATAACTCCACGAAGAAGTTAATCGCCTCCAAGGGCAGCTTTCTGAGCACCACGTTATTGATACCGTCGAGTCCGGGGGCCCTATTTGGTCTTAGAGCAGCTAGCGCCCGCGACATTTCTGTCACCTCCGTTGGCTCAGGTTCATCCAAGGGTCTGTATTGTTCCCAAGTGACTGAGGCACTTTATACCAGTTGAACAGACGAACCAAGGGCAAGGTGGGGTGTTAGAAGCACTTTTCAACGTTAAGCGAGTACAGAGTTGAATGGAGGCCCGTGCGTGTCCGTGCAACTCTTCCGATGGAGCCGTTCTTACCCGGCAATATTCCCGATGCGTGGTATGTAACAAATTATGTTATAACATTAATATATATAGTTAGATATCCATATGTATTTTACTATGTGAGGTTATTTTATATAGCTGGTTTAGTTTGTACGGGCAAGGACTGGTGAGCCCGCTATAGTATCTTGTGAGTAGTGGCTATGACACTGCTGTCTCTGGTGAGTAGAGCCTAAGACTCTGCTATGTCTTTGGTGAGTAGAGCCTAAGACACTGCTATGTATNGGGCAAGGACTGGTGAGCCCGCTATAGTATCTTGTGAGTAGTGGCTGTGACACTGCTGTCTCTGGTGAGTAGAGCCTAAGACTCTGCTATGTCTTTGGTGAGTAGAGCCTAAGACACTGCTATGTATCTGGTGAGTAGAGCCTAAGACACTGCTATGTATCTGGTGAGTAGTGGCTATGACACTGCTATGTCTCTGATGAGTAGAGCCAAAGGCACTGCTATGTTTCTGGTGACTAGAGCATAACACCGGTAGAAATAAACATCAACATTAGTCCTACCCAAGCTTCATCTCACTTGCGCGCGCCTAGCCAAAGCTACCATTCACCTAACACACCGTACTAATAAACCATATCCAAAGCGTCTCTACAAAGCTATGGAATGGAGAAGACAAAATAGTAGTAGTATAAAGGTGCTAGCTAAGCGGCAGCAGCAGACGTCTCAACACAACAAATTGGCCCCCCTGAACACACCCAAACAAATGGATATCACAAAGCGGTGGTATTAAACACGCAACCATTTTAAAACATCTACTAGGTAGTAACTAAACAAAGCCATATTCGATAACATTGTATTTTGAAAATGTAAAATCAGAAGAAAAGCCCTATTTTCAGCCTCTTTAAAAGAAACATTTTGTTTGGCATATTAAACAAATATAAAAAAGTCGTTGACAACAATATAAAATCAAATGTTTACATCAATTTTATTTTGGAATTTTTTAGCACTGTACCATTCCCTGAGATTGTTTAATTTTAAGTATAGTAAATATTACTTTCAACTTATGCTTAAATTAAATTTGCATGTGTATCCACAGTTTAGTAGGAGTGGTATGCGTCACAGTAAACAGACTCGATTATAGCTTGGCTAGCCGGTAGATCGACACATTTGGTGATCTACGGGATACATAGCCTATTAGATCAAAGAGAAAAAGGCGGCTTGCGCTACCGTTTTGAGGCCTGGGTTGGCGGTAGGTAGGGGTTGGAGATAGCCAAGGCTTGGATACGGACTATTACTAACGCTGCAAGAATCTGATATGTCTCTGGTAGGTAGTGGCTATGATAGATACTCTCTTATCTATGGTCGAACGGGCACATTATCTGCTTGAATAGAGTAAGTCTATACAACGAGCATTGGTGGCGGGGAGTTGAAGATATGTTGTAGCGCAGCAACGGTAAACTTGAAAAAGAGAAACATGAAAAGTTGTAAGAATAAAACAGCATGCATGACTCGGTGTATGGATGTTGTTGAAGCGAAGAGAGTGTGCCAGGATATGGAAGTGTGTAGAAAGTTAGTGAGGATGAATTAAGTAAGGAGTTGTTTTTGAGCTATATGCACAGTTCCTTGACTACCCCGTAAGGGAATGGCGTGATTAGGTATTTAGAGGAAAGCTGAAGAAATAAAATAAACATGCATTCGTTCTGTTGTCGTTTCATGGAAATCTGTTTGGACAATTTAAGCAAGGTTGATCTATAGCTTGAGACGTCGAATGATGTATGTAGTAGAGCGCTTAAGTGTCTTAATATGGAACCAATATACAATCTTGCAACATCTCCCTTAAACTAATCGACTGTGAATGCTATCTCTGGAAATGGAATTAAAACAAACAAAGTTTTAGTTTTCAAGACAGTTGTATTTTGACTATTTCAAATTTGTTGGTTTAAAGATGCTACTGGATTAATAATTAGATATATTCTTTGTTTATTTTATTATTAAGTTGATGTGTATATGGGTTTACCGTTTTTAGATATGTTTAAGGGATAGTTGAAACCTTTATTTGGTATTAGTAAATAATAGTAGCTTAAATAATTACTAAATAATGTTCCAATCGTTGATACCCATTTTATATTATTTTATCTAAGATATTGGTTGAGCCTAAGTATTAAGGGAAGGTGAGCCTACCTCTGTTCATTAGACATATATCTAAATCCACTTATAAATATACACGCATGTTGTAGACTTAAGGCAGACACAGACTCCTTATCAGTAGGTTCGTGGTCCGGAAGAAATCGATGCCACAATATCAGATATACCTCAGTTTTAGCTTATGTGGTGCTGACTGACAGCTGACTTCTGACGGCTTTGAAAAGCTACCAGACCAAATTATGTATCCTTACGCCGAACCATATGATCTGCAAAAAACATGTCTTTAGCAGTTGTCACTTCTGACAGTCAAAATTTAGGTATATACCTAAATGTTGACTGTCAGAAGTCAGCTGTGAACTGTCAGTCAGCACCACATAAGCTAAAACTGAGGTATAGCTCTGGTTACAGAGTCCTTATCCGTAAGTCCTTACTTCGTAGAAGTTGCCCAACTTTAACTTTCTACCAACTAGTTTATACGGACTACCAATCACATCTGAGTAAATGTGTGCATGCACATTGAAATTTAAGACCGAATGGCAGTGAGAGGATCCGTCACTGTGGAAACATACAAAATGAAAATATAGCTACACGTGGAGCTATTTCAGAAACATTTTCCTAAAAATCTAAACACCCCGGGAAGAGCGGCTTCTAGGAAAATATTTTCTGAGAAATACCAAGTTCTCAGAAGTACTGGCTTTGCTCTTGTAGGTTCAACACCCCTATTATTAAAAGTGCTTGTTTTGTGTTCATCCAAAATACTAGCACATCTGTTTTGCATTTTCAGGCTTTTGCAAACATTTATTTTAAGTTTGATAGTTAAAATCGAGCTATAAATATATTTCTTGTGATTGTACTCAACCTATATTTTTGTATATACTGGAAGTTTTCTCAACAAAGTTGTTTTTGGTTTCTTTAATTCTTATATTATGATCAGCTGACTGCTTGACTTTTGCTACTTGCTGTAGACGATTTTTTTTAGAATAATTTGATTGGACGAAGTCTCTTACCATCTCATTGGTTGAAATGGTCACGTGATTACAGATATTGACTCTGTAATAGCGAGTAGAATTTCTTATGGACCAGGAACGCGGAGTATGGACTACGGCCCTACGGATATGGAGTCTATGTCGGGGCCTTTTTACCGGGATCACGATCAACTTAATGTTCACTTGACGTAAAGAAACTAGGCTGTATCTGAATAGTCCAAGGCTCCCTAATCGGACCCTCGAGGTTTAGACTTGATGTAATCTTGATGATTTTACACTTCTCGTGTTGTTCATAGCAAAGACTGCATCAAACTATTTGAATAGCAACAGCCTTGTTTGTTCTTGGCAAGCAGATTAGTTCTTTGGTAGGCTACAGTTTTTTCTGCGTCTCGTGAACTCTATTAAAATGTTCTTGCCTCATTTTACACTTTATTTTGTAAATTCAATAAGCTTCTTTTATAAGTAGCTTAATCAGCCCTAAATGATTGGGTTTTATTTTAATGAACAATTTGTTTTCAAACAGTTCAAATCCATTATTTGTGTTTTGCTCGAGTTCTTACGTTACATGACTCCTGATCACACATTAGTTTCTTTAAACGTCAATTACCCGCCTCAGTGGCGTAGTTGGCTAACGCGCTAGTCGTGTTGAGCTCGACCGCCAAGGACGAGGAGATCGGGGTTCGAATCTTGGTCGGGTGAACTGGGAGTGGTTTTTCCTAAATGGTTTTCCACTCTCCCTCCACGCAAATGCGGGTTCACTTCCTCTAAATTCAACCCTCCCAATTCCTAATCCATTAGTGTAATTAGTACTTAAGCGTATAACCCGAACGGGTAGTAAGACGCGGTGCTATAATTAATAATTTAAACGTCAATTGAACCTTGAGTGAATGTTCATATAAGTAAATAAACATACCAAAGTGTGTGATCAGCATGGCGCCGATTTTGATGGAAAAAAAATGACCTAAATAGGCTATATGAACAAAAACCCATAAAGGATGCACACGACTAAATCAAATACACACTTAGCAAATGTAAACTAAAAAATATCCATGTGATGAAAAGCCTTTGGCAACTAAACTCTTGCATTCTGATTAATATAATATTGATTTATAAATATCTGCTTCCGAAATAATAGCTACCCCCTCCCCTCCCAACACAACCCCGGCTAACTTAGTTGGGAAAGTGTCTAGAACCAGGAATGTATATTCTATAAACATACAAGAAAAGAGGACACAAAGTTAATTGATTACATAAATAGTCTCATTCTGACAACTGTGTTTGAAAAAAAATATGACATGTCATCAAAATTCGGGTCCAGGTGATCGAAATTCACTTAACTTTAAGATAACATGTGTAAAAACTCAAGCAAAACTTAACGAATTTGAACTGTTTTGAAACAGATCGTTCACTAAAATAGTACTCAATCATCTAGGCTGTTTTCAAGTAACTTACTTGCAATACAAACTTAACTGAAGTACAAAACATAGTGTAAGAAAAGGCATTTTCATTAATTTGTACAGTTTGTTAATAATTATTCGAGTCTTTACTGGTAGTATACCCAAAGATTTTTTTTTTTCTTCAAACATTTTATATCCTCCAAATGACATGGTTTCTTTAGTGGTAGAAGAGTTATCTTTAGCTTATTCTGCTACAATGACTACACTTCATACAGATTTCTCCAAGACATTCAATAAGGCAAATCATAACATCCTTACTCAGAAACTAAAACAAATTGGCATCTGTGAAAATCTCTTAATTACCTAAGTTAAAAGAGAAAACAATATTATATAACAGTTAGTGGGTATCAAATCTATTTATTACTCCAATACTGGAGCGCCACAAGGATCCCTCTTGGATAAACGCTTTTTATTATTTTCATAAATGAACTTGGCTCAAAATGTACACTCTATGCTGATGACTTGGATATATAGCATACTATAGGCCTAACTTTGCTCCAACTAGAAATCCAGCGAACAAATTTTGATATTTGAACTTTCTTCACATACTTATAAACAGACAAATTTATACTCTGTTGACCTACTAAAACATATCAAACTCTTACTGCCCTTGAAACTGACAAAAAATATTAATACATTCTTCTGTGATTGTAAATCTACTAATTACTTGTACATTTGTCGACCTCATTGGTCTTGGAGTAAAGTGCTTGCCTTGGGGACTGATGTTTGGGGGTTCAAATCTAGCCCGGGTCGACAGATTTTTCTTGAATGATACAAATCTGTAGCACAACATCCTTCGCAGGGGAAGTAAAGTCGTCGTTCTCATGTTGATTGTGGCATGTAAGAGAACCCTGGAAGGTATGTGAAACTACCTCTCTCAGAAAAATTGGTAGGCTCCTTTCGCTCTCATTCAGAGATTCACATGTGCTGATACAATCGCTTCAGAAAGTGCATTAAAAACCTCAAATAAATAAATAAACTTGTACAATTTGCCTTTGTATCTCATGCCTTGAACATACAATTTAATAAGCAACAGTGACAAGTCCATAGAACTATTTGACAGCACACAGTCTGTATTAAAAAACAAATCACTAAATTATGTTCGAGTAACATAGGCTTACCACATTCAATTGCCTCTATTTATGTTTCATTTTGTTATATCTAAGATGCCAATGTAATTTTTTAATTAATCCAGCAAGCTACTGCTATTGGAAATCAACGTCTAAGTCAATAACTGTTGTAGATCCTTCAAATAAAGTAAAATTAATTTTGTTTTCGCTGCTACCGAATACAGTGTCTGCACAACCTAAACAATTGCGGTACCTACTAAGTGGAAGTGTTAATACGGCTTGAAGCATGCTTGGTTGGCAGGAACACATGGTACGAGGAGTCACTTAACATAATATGAAAACTCTCCCTTGGATAGCCTAATTCTTAAGTTATGTACCATAAGTTAACCTTAGGTAAGTGTAAGAGGGAAAATATTATCATTACATAGACAAGAGTCCTCACAGGATGAACTCATTTTCTTCACTCTTTTTATTTTGAACATTGGTGTCTTAGTGATGGGGCACGTCAAGTTAATATACAACCCGCTTCACATATTTACTTATTCTATGGCATTATTAACTCGAAAATGCATTGCCACACTAACAAAAATACACTGCTATCCCTCTATTGAGTTAGTTATATCCAGTCCCCCTCATTACACTATATCCCTATCTTGAGCTAGTTCTATCCAGTCAACCTCATTACACCCTATCTCTATCTTGAGCTAGTTCTATCCAGTCAACCTCATTACACCATATCTCTATCTTGAGCTAGTTCTATCCAGTCAACCTCATTACATCCTATCTCTTTCAGGCCCATTTT
Organism: Timema bartmani; assembly: GCA_902151455.1. NCBI lineage: Eukaryota > Metazoa > Arthropoda > Insecta > Phasmatodea > Timematidae > Timema > Timema bartmani. Next base: position 137,030 of record CABFWB010000674.1, on the reverse strand, counting down.
AATGTTAGCTCCCATCTACGTGTAGATCTTCCCATTCGCGCTGCATATCCTGCCCACCATAATCTACAAGACTTAATTATCTTAACAATGTCTTGTGATGAGCACAGAGTATGCAACTCATCATTATGTAACCTCCTCCACTACCCAATAGCCTCATTCCTTTTTGTATCATATATACTCCTAAGCACCTTATTTTCGAACACCCTAAATTTGTTTTTGTCATGTAAGGTAAGATACCAAGTTTTACATTCCTTGAAAGCAGGCGATATGTTATCAATTTAATGATCAAGTAATAGCATGCATTTCCTAGCTTTCGCAAACCTAGCTTCGAAATCACCAAGTAGGCTTAACATTCTTACAGTCCATATGATATTTCAATTAATTATGTAGAACATTATTAATAGGTTTTTTTGTACATATACATGCATACATGCTCCTGCGTACAGCCTGATAATGATATTGTCACCTCCACGACACCCCTCAGACTATGTTTCATGATGTTAGTACTTAGACCTACCTACCTCACTTTTTAATGAAGTGTTAGTTGCAATTCTAGTTAAAAACTACTTTTTATCCTCAATTGTACAAAGAGTGTGTACCTTTCTTCAGACATGGACATGTTTGAATGTTTTTGTGATACTATTCAGGTGTACTAAAGTTTCCCTAATGCAGGAAGAAAAAAAACAACTACTTGTGCTCAACTGATTCTAGTGACCTCAGAGAGGATGCAATGTTCTTCAACTAATGCTGAGAAGGAAGTCACAGGAAAAGGTGAGCAATGTAAAAGTTAGGTTGTGACCAAACTAGTTACAAGCAAAATAAGTTAGTGCTAAAATCTAATTCATCCCGCTTCCCCTCAAGGCTTGATACCTCGATTCCTCTGGAGAAAAGGAGTTTGTGGAAGGGGCTCCCAAGGAAGCGAGTAGGCTTTTGGGTTAGGGTTTATGGGAGGAGGGAATGATATCTGATGTGTTGGGATTGGTGGGGGGTTGGATTGTAAGGGGGTGAGGCCGAGTGTGTTTAATTCTTAACCATGAGACACGATAAACATTTCCACACACGGTTTTTCCAGCCTACACCTCAATCAGTTTTGGCTAAATTTATCTAACCCACACCTATTTTTCACGCATCTTAATTTTGTATTGTTATTCTTACAGCGCTAGAGTGTTTCTTAAACCCCGAATGTCATTGATAATATCTACAAACCATGGATGAACCACAAATAGTCGAGAATTCAGCGGAACCTATTGTCTCTATTACTGTCAAAGATGAAATCAAGGTAAGGAATGTTAGGTTTTTACTGACACTACAGCAATACTTGCAATTTAAAATCATAACTAAGAGATAAATTTTGGAAAAGAATGACTAAATATAACATCTAAAGGAACAGCTCATGTCAACATATCGTTAATATTGTATGTTTTGTACGCTACATAAAAAAATACTCGATATTCTATCCAGCCGACACACACCTGTCACTTATTATCATTCTTATTCTTATAGTTGGTATAGAATTAAATATTATTACCATCATGATTAAAGAATGCATATAATTTGAATGACTAGATGAAGACATTTAATGAATTTCTGCACATTCACTTTATTTAAGGTTTTTAACTAATTAGCTTTGATCCATTAGGGCTTTTATTTATGTACGGGACATTTGTCTCTCATAATAAACCAAATAAAGAATTAAGAATCAATCAAAATCTTCTTTCATGGCTTGGAAAACTCTTTTACACCAAAAAATTGAGTAACTTAAATGGCATATATTTTATTTGGCGGTTGGCACCTGTGTTAAAGCTGTGTGTATAAAAAATTACTTACATAAATTAAGACTAAAATTTTAATGTTAAAAAAAGAATATATTAAAACTTTGCATTTCTTAAAGAAAGCCTAATATTTTGTAAAGATAGAACAATCTTATTTTTGAGAACTAATGCCCTATACAACTTCATTTGTATCAGGCTTAATGACAACTGTTGTGCTCTAAATTAAATGGTAAGAGTTTGATATTAGGTTCTAAATTTTCTAATTGGCCCCCTAACTTTAATAACTAGGCATAGCTTTTCCTGAATGTCTTGGCATGAACTAGGCCTAGTTATTTGGCTCAAAAGATTAATGGTTCAAATGTCCTCTTAAGAACTAGGCCAAAAATTTGTTTGTTATTTTGCACATAGGCCTTATCACATATTTAGCACTTTTTGAGTTTTATGTCAAATTTAGGACTTTTATAGTAGCCTACATGTTTTTAAAATAAAATATAATTTTTAAATGACTAGCAAAATTAATATTTCATATTTTACAAAGTAATAATGATAAATGAGTATATTTTTGTAATGTCTTTTTAAACACTTTTAGGTGTAAATCATTGTAATTATGAAAATGCATGTGGAGGAGACCTCACTTCAATTATTTTAAACTATTTGAAAAATGACATCTAGCTACAGGAATCGAACTTGGGACCTTTGGCATCGTGCCAATGCTAAACCACTGAGCTATCCAGGATTCGTCTTGGATTTTGCCTTAAACTTTGAGTGGAAAATGCCCATATTCACAGGAACAATCCTGGATAGCTCAGTGGTAGGTCATTTACATGCTAAGACAAAGATCCCGAGTTTGATTCCAGTGTGCAGGTATCATTTTTCAAATGATTTAAATGAACTATTTTTACCAGCTTTGGTGGCTGCAACTCTCGCAGTAGACTAGACTGCCATTGATGGGGAGATCGAGCTTCGAATCTCAGTCAGGTGTACTGAGGGTGTTTTTCCTGAAATGGTTTTCCACTCTCCCTCCACACAAATGCGGGCACACTTTTATAAATATAGCCTTCCTCATCCCTAAAACCATTAGCGTAATTAGTACAGAAGTGTATAACCTGAATGGGTAGTAAGACACGGTGTTAAAAAACTACTTTATACCTAATATATATGTATTTTTTAACAAACTATATAGTACTTGAACTATTCATCCAAGATTTTTAGGCAATTTTAACCATTTTAATATTATATTTGAAAAACAACTTTTATTTATAGATAATATTTCACTTTTTTTGGGCATAAATATCTAATCAAGAGGATGGTTTGCCCTAAAATAATGACACTAAACCATTGAAGTAGAAGAGTGGGGTGGGGTGAGCAGAAACCAAATTCTTAAACATTTTCTCTTAAGTATAATTTCTTATAATAGTTTAATAATATTAAATTTGTGTTTAGTCATATGTATAGAAAATATTATTTGCTATAGTCTAATAGAAGATAGTATTTATTTTGTTTCTAGTGTGAAGAGGAAGATCTGTCATCTCTCATACATTCAACAGTTGGCGACACTGATGGTTGGGGGGCGTTTGTCCAGAAGAATCAAGTTGACTCTCAAGATAGTAATGGTGTCAAGTGAGTCGGTTAACTAATTTATTTGTTTTGTTAGCTTGGTTTAACACTACCCTGACCTAATTTAGTCTTTATAAAAAAAATTCTGAGTATAGAAATGGTTTAATAAATTAGATCTGCAATTGTTTAATTAACAGAAACAGCTTAGCGTCAAAGGGTGATCTTTGACGAAAAAAATTCCCCAGAAAACTTAGTCCTAATTTTTAACTTTGCCGATTGAAAGATGTGCATATTTATTATCCCTTAGTTTTCAAAACATTTTATACTAACTTTTATTTGGATAGTTTTCTAGATAATCAATAATATTTGATTATTTCATAGTTAAAAAAAAGTGCCTTAAATCATAATGTAATTAACAAAAAAAGTTAAGCCTAAAATACTTATTTTTGGTGGCAATTAATATGCCTTATGCTTTTGTGCAAATTTTGTGACAACATTCTAGTTTAGTTGCATTTTAATGACATATATATATAAAAGTTCAAAATGCTCAAACTAGTATGTATTATTTTGGGTTTATTTGGTTTTCACTTTCTAAACATAAGGCTATCTAAGTCGTGCTACTTGCATGTTGGATCAATCTAGAACAATTAACCGCTAAATATTAGAGACACCAAAATTTCATGAGACATATTTCTAGCAAACCTTTACTTACAACATTAAAATATAAATCAAATCATATTTAAAGTTCATTACATCGTTTTTGATTTTGTAATACATGCGCAAACTAAACAAAATTAAACATTTTACCAAATTAACTATTAATTGACCTTTTAAACACAAATTATGGTCAATTTTGTTGATTTAAATTCAAACTAATGATAACATTCCAATAACCAAAAACAGTTCTCCCAGTCAAGGAAATTTATTTCCCTCAATAGATATACATAAGAAATACAAATAATCTTTATGCAAACTAAATTATATCTTTGGTTTGTTCAAATTTTAGCTGTAATTTCTCTATTTTTAATTCCATACCCTTTAAGAAAGTTGATTTGTTAACATTGTTAACCAAAAAGGAATATTATATTTACAAACTTTATTTTCAAAATATAACTTGTCATCCAAGATAATCTAATAATTTTATTTACTGTAAATTTTGTTTTTAGCACCGCGTCTCACAACCCGTTTGGTTTATACGCTAATGTAATAATTATGCTAATGGTTTTAGGAATTGAAGGTTATATTTAGAGGAAGTTTACCCACATTTGTGTGGCAGGAGAGTGGAAAACCACTCTCAGTACATCTGACTAAGATTTGAACCTAAATATCCCCGTCGTTGATAGTATTTAGTCTATTGGGAGAGTTGCACGCTAGAGCATGCGGCCACTGAAGTGGGTATTTACCACAAATTAGTGTCGCTACTAACTATCCATATCTGCACCAGGAATGCTAATATCTAAATCAGAAAACAATCTAAAATTCTAATTGTCAATTACTAAGCTATGAAAGCCACATAGACAGTAATTTTGTGTGTTAGAAATAGATACAAATACTAACTAATAAAAATCTATTTATTTATTTGCCGATTGTAGATTATTCTTGTCTTTATTTGTTAAAATTGTATTTATACTATTACAATTATGAATAGGCTACAATATATATTTGGAAGAAGTTACAAAAAAGGTGGATATAAAAGATATATATAAGGCAACAAACACAATATGGCTGTTACAATGAAAAGAAGAACACAGTTCAACAATCTGATATTGACATATTCTAAACAATCATTGCTTTCAAATTAAGTGACAAAATATAATTAAAAAAATTGTCCCATTTCATTAGTTTTGTGAAAATTCTCTTACTATCTACATGATATTTCGGTCCTCAACTGGTTGTACTAGGTGTAATTTTGTCCTCATTAGGATTTATAATCCTCTTTCCAAACACACTTAAATTGCAATATTTTACTGTTTTTATTCTGCTCTATTATATTGTATATTTAAAGTCACAATAGTCAGTACTGACACTAAATTGTGAGTTCAGCAAACCGGTTGTAATTTTATCCTAGGTGGTTAGGCGAAGTGGTGAAGAAGGCCCAATTGTGGCCCATCAACAAGACCCCAAGACATTCATGCCAAGTGTGCGGCAGGTTCCTGAAGCAATCCGCAGGGGACGCCATCACATGTCGGAGCTGTGCGGGACTCGTCCCACGGCTCAAGGCGAGGACAACTGGACTGCTCTTCTGTGACCACTGCGGCCGAGGATTCACGGGGAAGGGTCAGCTTGCAGTGCATATCAAGGCCCACTCCTCCCGACCTCCTGTGCCTGTGTGCGTGGTTTGTGATAAGACGTACGCCAACTTCACTCAGCTGAAACGCCACCATCGTCTGCACACGGGTGACAGAAGGTGGGTCCGATGATGGGCTGCTGAGCACGGCTCTTACTTTGCTTAACAGCCTTGACCATGGTCACAACAATTCATGCTACCAGTCAGTAGAAAACCACATTTGGCAAGAGTGTTTCAGATACCAGAGTGACTCAAATTGGTGGACAGTCTTGTCTGGTTTTCTAGTGTTTGGGAGGTTGAGGCCAGGTGTACTAAAGATGGTTTGCCCCCAAATGATTTCCCACTCGCCTTTCATGAAAATATTATAACAGTTCTTATTGGACTTTATTCATTTTTACCCCAAAAGTGTAAATATGAAGCTAGTTTTGAGGGGCTAAGTTTTTTTAAGCACTGTGCAATACTACTCGTTTGAGCTATATGCCTATGTACTAATTACTTAATGTTCTAAGAATAGAAAAGGTTGAATCTATAAGTGCAACCACATTTGCATGTAGGGGAGAGTGGAAAACCACCAATCTCTCCACCCTCAGTGCACCCAACCAGGATCGAACCCCAGTCTCCCCGTCATCAGCAGCCAGTCTATTGTGAGAGTAGTGCCTTATACTACGCGGCCACTGAAGTGGGCGGGTGCTATGCTAAGTTTTGTTACACACGCACACACAATCTTGTTGTGTCTTGAAATAAAGTTCTCATTATATACAAGCGGTTCAAAGTTATTCAAAATTTATTCCCAGGTGCTAATAACCCCACTCATGTCAAAACAATAAATATATTTACTAACTGACCCGGCCAAAGGCTGGAAACGGTTGATGATGATGATGATGATCAACTGTAATTTTATTGGTTACAAACTTAATCATCCTGTCGGATACAAATAATTTTTATGTGGGAACAACTGGTTCTGAATCTTAATTAAAGAACCAAGGTAACAAAACTATTTCTCGCCACCTTAACTAAAAATGTGTATGTTGACGCAGGTTTCTATGTGATATGTGTGGGAAGGCATTCAAGCAGAGCGACCATCTTAAGAGGCACCGGATGAGGCACCTAGGAGAGAAGCCTCACCAATGCCCCATCTGTGGTCGTGGGTTTGTGGCCCGTGACCACTTGGTTACACACATCCGAACACACAGCGGCGAGCGTCCGTATTCCTGCTCCGAGTGCAACATGCGCTTCCCTACTCGTGGAGGGGTGGTCTATACACATGCGGACACATACAGGTATGAGACCTCGTGGAGGGGTGGTCATACACATGCGGACACATACAGGTATGAGACCAGGACCGGGTCAGTAAAACATGATCCGGACAGAAGTTAATTTGTAGCCTAACAGTTATGTATAACTCCCAAGTACCTAGGCTTACAGAACATACACAAAAACTTGAGCTATTGTTCATAGAAACAAGTGTGTGCTGATTTGTTAAAATGATCCACACTAGTCTGGCGGTCTCTTGTATTCCTTAATATTAAATTTTTATCCTGAACAGTAGAAAATTGATTGTTTTCGTCCAATCCACTCAACCTTTGTTTCATTCTATCGGAACTCATCAGGAGGGAGTGTGAAACGCGGAACACAATTTCTTAAAAGAGGAAACCAATAAGCACAAAAGGTAGAAAAAAAGAATTGTTTTAAGATTGATAGAAAAATATAAAAGGAATAACATAAAGGAGAAAAACAGGAAATACACATTTCTTAAAGTGAAAATAGGTTTTCCTTATAGAGCTAACCTGAACAGTAGTAAATTCATCATTTCCGCCCCTCCAGATCATCTGGTACAACCTCTTCCATTCCTGCCGATTTCTCTAAGCTTTTCCCGCCGCCAAGTGTCTCCAATTCACTCCTCTAGCCTCCATGTCCTTCTGCGCTTGGTCCGTGGTCTTCTTCTAGCAGTTGTTCAACTCTTCCTCTTAATCTAAATTGAATATTTGAAAGATGATAGAAGGGCAAGGCCAATATAGTACACATCCAACGTCCAGGGTTTGGTTACAGTGTATCGGTGTTGTGTGTTTAGGTGAGAAGCCCCACTTTTGTGTGATCTGCGGGAGAAGCTTTGCATCAGTGGCTGGATTAAGGTCTCACCGGCGCTCTCACGCAGGCAATAGGACCTTCAACTGTGAAGAGTGCAGAGCGGAGTTCCCTCTGCAGAAGGACCTTAAGATCCATATCATGTCACATCTCGGGATCAACCCGTTCACCTGCGAGACCTGCTCTAAGGTCTTCATAGACTTCACCAAGTTCACGCTCCATCTAGAGACTGGCGAATGTGAGAATGGTTACACATGCGCCCACTGCAACTCTACATTCATTGACCGCTCGGCGCTGGCAAAACATATCAGGAAACATATAGCAGAGAAACCATATGTCTGTGATTTGTGCAACAAGGCGTACACGTTCAGGTACCAGCTACGGACACACATCATGGAGCACACAGGCGAGAGGCCGTATGCTTGTCTTGTGTGCGGTAAGACATTTACCGCGCAAAGCTCGCTCAAGTCACACTTTATAGTCCATTCAGGTGTGAAGGCTCACGCTTGTGATGTGTGCGGTTTTGCTTTCGCTCGTGCCGCTCACCTTCGCACTCACAAGCGCATCCACACTGGTGAAAAACCTTTTAGCTGTAACCGCTGTGAAGCAAGCTATAAGAACAGTAGTAGTCTTAAGATCCACATACGAACACACACTGGTGAAAAACCTTTCATATGTCCCGAGTGCGGGCGTGCCTTTGCCGTTAGCACCAACCTGAAGGCACATATCAGGACTCACGGGAGCCGGTCTTAATCTATACCGTGCGCATTACCAGTTTTTGTTGTTTTTAACTAGATGTATACATATAAGAAGGTACAAGAAAGATGAACGCAGTTCACACTTTACACTGCTGCCACTCTTTCAAATAAAATTGGTCATTGCTGCTCAATATTCTGAAGCTGTTCTATTTGAACTTTACAGTAGGCTGTGCGAAACTATGATACCAAAAGTTAAAACATATTCCATCTTTCATATATAATATTATGCACCTTATAGTGATTTAGTTAAATTATATTTAGAAAGTGTTTATTTAGTGATTTAGTTCCCTTTTAAGTTTTCCAACTAGTCATGTAACTTTTAAAATAAATTCATAAAAGAACAAAATACATATAGGCCCACTCAGATACAATTAAATACCTCCCCCCAATACAAGAAATGATACAGGCTGGGGTGAAAAAATGGTGGATTTTGGAATTAAAATATCTGTATGTCACTTTTTTTTTAAAATGATTTGGCCACTGGGCCACCTCATATTGTATGTCACATATATAAGAGTAAGAAAGAACATGCTAGGGCACTTTAGAAAAAAGTAAAAACGCAACTCCTGGCATTCAACATCGCTTTTAATTTACTATATTATTGGTATTATTTAATGTTAGGAAAATGAATTGGTGCCTAATGGCTTGGAAATGTATAACAAGACAGTGTAGAAACACTGTACAATAATGTAAGGTAATCCTTCAAACTAGCCATTTTGCTGAAATAACACATTGAGAAACACGCTAAAACTAAATTTACTGAGGTTTATTTATAATATAGTTTAAAGTTGGCTCAAATCCACTTTTAGCTTCATTTTATATGTGAATGTTGATTACGAGTCCTAGATAATTAATTAACATCCAATAATATGATTTTTTTTTCAATTTTGTTAAATAATAAATACATATGAAGATGCATGGAAGAGGGATAAAGACAATTCATTGGAGATATAGCTTTCTTTTTTTAACTTAAAGAGGAACAGAGTTTACACATTTCTACCACTGGGCAATTAATTAAAATTAAAATAACTATATGAAAGAAATGTACTGTAAATAAATAAAGGAAATTAAAGTTTTGCTTGTTAACAATAACAGATAATTATTTATACCAATCAATAATTTGAAACATTCATCATTGAGATTTTGAAGATTTTAAATCACTAAGAATAATAGTAATGTAATCACAATCGGACCGCCCCTTTGGTCTAGTGGTTACAGATAAAGAGGTATCAGGTTTGATCCCCCGACGCTTCCAGAACTTATCTATGAACAGGGTCAAACTCTGTCTCGTGAGCTACCTGAATAATTAAATAGGTTTAGAAAACTAAAATTAATGACCAGAGTGTGCTTTGTGCTGACCACATGATACCTTCTTTCCTCAAATGTTGGCACTCATCGCTAACAGCCACTGAGTCAGTATACTTTACAAGCTCAGGCCATGTTTTTATTATTTAGCATTGCATTGTTTGGGGGAATTGAACCCACATTTGTGTGGAGGGAGAGTGTAAAACCATTTAGGAAAAACCACCCCCAGTTCCACCAACTGAGATTCGAACCTTGATCTCCCCGTGCTCTGAATTCTAGCGTAATAGCGAACTACGCCACCGAGGTGGGTTTTTTTAGAGTAAATACATTATTAAAATACGTGTCTAGTTTATTTTAAATGAAGTAACAGAAACTTTTAATCTGTCTATCAGTGTGTGGGTTTATAATGATGTGTAGGAAGAAGGTACATTAAAGGTGCATAAAAAAACGTACAAAAGGGACAAACACATTATAGCTGTTACACTGAAAAAGAAGAACAAAGTTCACACTTTTCATTGCTGCCACTGGACAAAGATGTATTGACTGCCTCTTTAAGAAAATTGATCGGCACCATCCAATCAACTTAACTAGGTTTCATTCTATCAAACTAATCAGGGAGTAGTGTGAAACGTGCAACATAACTTCCTAAAGGAGGAAACAAAAAAACACAAAAAAGGAGGGGGGAAAAAAAAAAAGGAAGTTGGTAAAGGATGATAGGATACTAGATAGGAACATGTAAAAGGAATAACATCAAGGACAAAAACAGGAAAAGGACATTGGATATGAATATTTAATTTATTTCTATAAGAAAAACCTCTTGGCACTTTTTGAGGTAACTTTTAATAAATATTTAGAAGAAGGTACAGGAAAGGTGCATAGAAAAAGTAACAAACACAATATGACTGTTACAATGAAAAGAAGAACACAGTTCACACCTTCTTCCAAATATATATTACAAGTTACCTCAAAAAGCGAAAAGAGGTTTTCTTTAAAGAGATATCATTTTATTCCAAGCAAGCCTACTCATCAGTCAGTCATTTCTACATAAACAACAATAATAAATACATAATAACAGAATTTAATATAATATAAATACAACATTCTATCTATCTACCAAAAGACAAGACCCAAGTGTGAACAAGTAACAACAATATATAAGTGATAACCTCTAACCATGATGCCGTAGTCCAGTTGGTGTTTTACTCTCTTCTGCTTTAGAAGCCGACTTATGTACCCCGAGAATTGTGTGTTTGATTGTCATTATTTGTCAACTTTTGAGGCCTACAGTTCTATTCTCTTTTCAATATTTAATTCAAAATAGCCTTTTGGTGCCATTATTCCTTTACTTAGTAAAGTTATAAAACTTCAACAGTGGCCTAACACTTATCACACAATGCAGCAGATATATTAAGTTTTATTCATCACGTTCATACATTTTTGATATATATATAAAAAAAAAGACAAATTATTATAACATTTTTGTGGCCGTATTGCTTTAAACTAACAAGAACAAACGTATTGTATATTGCAGCCACGATTTAACAACTAATTACAGTAAAATTAGTATTTTTAGTACATTATAATAAGATTAAATAAAAAAAAGTATGGGTATTTAAAAGAAACGTGTACCCCATTTAGCCTCAGTGCAACAAACATGAGCAAAAAAATAAAAAATATATAGCCGATTAGGTCATGTTGATGTCACGTATCTGTCTGTATATTTCTTCCAGTCAAGAATACATTTCATAAAAAATAAATAAGTACAAGTATATAATATATATAGTTGACTCTGTATAATGGCTGGAGATAGATTAGAAAGTGTAAAGATGTGAATATCAGGATTAAGTGGTTTCTCTTGGAGACAGCAGCTGTTTGATTTCAGCAAGCAGATTGGACAGAAGGAGTTGACAGTTGCTTTTACCTTCTATTGACAGCTGACCTGAAGAAGTCTAAAGAACGAGAGAAAGAAAATTGTATCAAGGTTTTATATCAATTTAGCTCTTTACTATATGTTATTTATTTATTTGGGGTATTTAATATGCATTTTCTGAACCAACTGAGCATATGAAAATTTCTATGAGCGAAAGCGCCTACCAATTTTGACAGAAAAGGTATTTTCAAATACCTTACAGGTTCTTTTATATGCCATTTACCACAATAAACGGCTTTATTTTCCCTCTGAAGGAGGTTGTGCTAAGGATTTTATCGCCCAAGAAAAATGTTGACCTTGGCTGGGTTCAAACCCACAAACATTGGGTTCTGAGGCGAGCACTTTTTCCCATGACAACCAAAGTCCACCACTTTTTACTATAAAATTTTATTATACATGGATTGAGGTATCTTAAATATATATAAAAATTTACACCACTTTAATTAATAATAATAATTGGTTTATCACTATTAAAAAAGGTTAACCTATCAGCTATTTTGTCTTAGGCTAATCCTGATAATTTTGTTTATTTAATTTTCAATTGAAGGAAATATTATTCATTTCCTGTTTTAGACTCTCTTTTCTCTTGCCAAGCTTGAACTTAAGGTTTTAACAGGAAGCAAAACATCTAATCAGCGGTGTAAGGAACCACTTCGGTGGCTAAATGGTCTGAGTCATCGCTCTCGCAGTAGACTAGACTGTTGATGATAGGGAAATCAAGGTTCAACTCTCAGTCGGGTGTAATGAGAGTAGTTTTTCTTAAATGGTTTTCCCCCTCTCCCTCCAAATAAATGTAAGTACACTCCTCTAAAAATTTAACCTTTCACATCCCTAACTTATCAGCATAATTAGTACATATACATATAGCCCAAACGGGTGCTAAAAAAATAAATGTGTAGCTGTTAATATTGTATTTCAAAACTAGTGTTGGGTCGGATCCTTAATTTTACAAATCCGAGTTCTGGAAAAATGTATGAATCTCATAGGAAATATAATGAAAAAAAAAAAAAAAAAAA
>CABFWB010000674.1:87505-122555 GCA_902151455.1 Timema bartmani | reverse complement strand
AAAAAAAAAAAAGTGCAGCTTATTTTCCAGTCAAAATAAGGAATAATAAGGAATTACTTTACCTCACAAGAATATTTGTTAATATATTAACATATTTTAGGCTCATTGTGAGATTTGCAAGGGTCTAAAACCTTATTAATTTTTTTCTATCATCGTTTGATTCGAATTATCAAAGATTCGCAGACCCTTAGTTGAAAATAATCTAATGAGAGGAGAGAAAAGAAAGAAAAACACATTTATTAATACCCTTATATCTCTTTCATTATGCAGACCAAACTATAGAGAAAGGTTTTTTTGGACAGGCACTAGAAATTACGAGCTTAGTCATTGTGAACCTACAACTTGACACCTGCATACCTGCTGATTTGTCACACTTTAAATGTTTCATGTATAACCCCATCAGCAGTAAACCCTGCTCTTCTAACCTCTTAATATGTATTTACTAATGTAAGCAGCTCATAATACTTTAAAATAATTTTTCAACATACCATCAGATTTAGTTAGTTTATAGTTACTATTATTTTTACTATACCTGGACCATATAAGTCAGTGTGCCTCTCATCTTCTGCGGGAAAGTTACGTCAGACACCATGAAGGCAAACTGTGCCTCACTCGACGAATGGGCTGTTAGATGGAAGTGTAACTTGATATTGTATTGGTCGGCACTGTCCTATAGAGTAAATACATTTTCTGTATAGACTAGCTATTTAAAATTCTTAAGCAAGGAAGATGAAGTAAAGGAACAAATATTTTCCTACTTACTTTTTTTTATATTACATAAAATTGTCTCACTATTTTTAAATTTACCTAGTCATTCATTAAGAATTATGTGGTTAAAGTTACCTGCCAAAGAATTTATTTGAATTGCCGTAGTGTGTTGTTATATTTGTCTTTATAATAGTCGGTAACAAATAAATACAGTTTTAAAAAAAACAATGAAGGAACTAGATAAAATAATTAGTTTTTAGTATTTGACAATGAGGTCCAATAGCTAAATGAATATACAATGATGGAGATTGAAAAAAATAATAAAAGATAAACTAAATAAGTGATTATTAAGGCCCACCCAGGAAAATAGAAAATATAATATGGGTAGAATCCATTACACAAATGTGATCTTTTCTTCTAAGGCAGAATGCCAAACCCTTCCTTCACCTCTGACAATACGTGTATTAATCACAACTTGTGAATGTGAGGAGTGCCAGGCCTCCACCGTGGTTCGGATCCCACGTTAAACTGTAGGTCCTCCATTTCATCTCACAATCACCCTACCATTACAAACTAGCGTAAGTGTGTATAACCCTATTGGGTAGTAAGACGCAGTAGTAGTAGTAGTAGTAGTAATAATAATAATAATAATAATAATAATAATAATAATAATAATAATAATAATAATAATAATAATAATAATAATAATAATAAGGCAGAAAGTCAAGCGCATTTTTAAACACAGAGTTTTTATATTTCAAAATTTATAATTTAAAATTGAAAAATGGCACTTGGACATCAGAATCGAGCCCAGGACCTTTGGCTTAGTATGCCAATGCTCTACCCTAAAATATGAGTAAAGAATGACCCTGGGCACGAGATGATTCCTGGATAGCTCAGTGATAGAGCATTGGCATACTAAGCCAAAAGTCCCGGATTTGATTCTTGTGCCCAGGTGTCATTTTTTCAATTTTCAGAATATGATATCTAGATGCGGCTAAATCCGTACTAAAACAAATATAATAGCTTTGGCTATTTGATTCTTAATTTTTATAAAGGCAATAATGTTGAAATATAAACACACTGCATGTGATTTTCTACTAAAGAAGCCACAAGAAAGGAATGTGTCACATTTGTGAATTAGATTCTTTCCACACCTTTTCTTCTATCCCGAAGTGGGCTTTCTTCGCTGAATTTTCACTTAATTAGTTTAAAGGTATTACTTTCAACAACCCTTAGAGTGTTTTTATACCTGGATATTTGATCTAGACAACCATTTTTAAAAACATGACCACTGTTTAAACTGAGATCTGAATGTATGAAACACACATAATCTGCATTCACGGTAGAAATTACTCTCTGAAAGGTCTTTTTTCCTACCAAAATCCTACTATATAATAGATTTCTGTTAGGGAAAAAGGCCTTTCAGAAAACAATTCCTATGCTGAACAGACTTTAACTCCCACTTACTTCTCTAATAAGCTTCATGGATGAGGTATCTGACACACTGAAATCCAACTCTTTCACAAGGGATGGGCTCTGATTAGATAACATGATTGACACAACTATCCGACTAGCATCATGGGGCAGCAATCTGCTCTCATACATCTGTGGACAAAGAAACGGCAGCTTCATCAGCTTCAGTTTGCACTCAGAAGCTGTAGAAGCTAAAAGGAACAGTAAGGGTTCCATGCTTAGTATGGTTTTTTTTTAAAGATTTAATCGCGTCTTACTAACAGTTCAGCATTAATGCATGTATGATAATTACTTTAACAGGGTAGGGATGAGGAAAGTAGCATTTTAGAGGTAGTCTACTCGCATTTGCGTGGAAGGAGAGTTTAAAACCATCTGGGAGAAAGTACCCTCAGTACATTCGACCAGCTGGGTGGGTTAGTAGAATGTGGTACACAGAAAACAAACGAAACTTACAAGCTGCAGCGTCTTGTCATTGGCAAGACGAGTGTAGTTTGCGAGAGGTGATTGTGGACTCAAGTTTCCTTCTAGAGACATTTCGGTGATCACCTCCTTGGAAGGGGTAGAGATCCCAGCAGCCTCTTCATAGCCCTCCTTGGGCTTCTGGGAGACCTTCTTCTCTTCTGAAAACAAACAATACTAAAACATGAAAAGATTGCTGATTGCTATTTTAAAGTTGCAGGTTTAGTTCTAAGAAAATATGATTCAAGCAGAATTTTCTTCCAACAGTAAGAATGTAAGTTTTTAGGAAGATTAAAATACTACAGTAAAACCTTTGATTGCGAGCATAATTTGTTTCGTAAACGTGTTCGTAATACAAAGCAAAGTGAATTTCCCCTATAAGAAATAATGGAAACTCAGATGATTCGTCCCACAACCCACAAATACTTTATCTAAAAATGATCAATACTTTTTTATTTTCTGTTATTTAAATGTAACTGTACTGTAATCAAATTTATTAATTAAATTTAATGGTGGCTGGTGTGAGGTGGACGAGAGAGATTAGAGGAGGAGGTGGGTTATTGTTTAGGACGACTTTCACTTTCACTAACGGAATCACTGCTATATATATGTTGGCTCACTGGAATATTTTTCTTTTTGTGCGACGTTAAAAAAGAACCTATCCAATGACACTGCTCGGCAGACAAAGCGTAACCGTAGTACTACTCGTATTGCAAGATATCGCTCGTTTATCAAGTTAAAATTTATTGAGAATTTTTGCTCGTCTTACAAAACACTTGCAAACCAAGTTACTCGCAATCCAAGGTTTTACTGTATTTGTTTAAACTTTAGATCAGTAATTAGTTTTATTTTTAATTTTTCTAAGTATTCAACGTGCACTTTTGAATCGAGTGATTATATCAGCATACGACTTATAAACTAACTTAACTCATACGTTTTTCAAAAATGTTTATTCGACCCATCTTTAATATTTAGAAAGATGATGCTCCCAAACTACTATATAGAGTATTACTAAAGAGATTTTATATCCTTTAAATTGAAAAATGGCACATGGACACAGGAATCTAACTCAGGACCTTTGACTTAGTACGCCAATGCTCTAACTAACCACTGAGCTTTCCAAGAGATGTTCCGTTCTCAGGGTCATTCTTCACTCATATTTTAAGACAGAGTCTGTGATGGACGTGCAGAAATCGTCAGCTGCATTTGAGCGATCAATTTAAGATCACAAGCTGTCATTGCCGCTACCTTCGACTCGAGAGTGCTGCCAATAGTATATTGCCAACTGTACAAATGCATATATCATGATGTATTGAATAGCCAAGCTGCTATATTTGGTAATAACAGTTATAGCCGAATCTAAATATCATACTCTTTAAATTTAAAAATGACATGGACATGATAGTCGAACCCAGGACCTTTAGCTTAGTACTGCTAAGCTCTAAACCCTGAGCTATTCAGGAAATGTCTTGTGCCTAGGGTCATTCTTCACTCATATTTTAAGGCAGAGTCTGTGATGGACAATTCCCATGTCAAGTCTTTTTTCAAATTACAGAATATGATATTTAGATGTGGCTATAACCATAGTTAAATATATTAGCTTAGCTATTCAAACCATTAATGAGATGTCCACGGTTGCCTCTAAGCATCTGTAAAAGTGAGGCATGAAGATACTCACTGTCTTTGGTTTTCTTTTTGTCTTTCTTAGTCTTCCTGGGCACTTGTTCGGTGGATGCTTCCTCGCCAACAAGGCTGGGCCTTTCCCTCGTCACACTCGAGTTCTCACCATCAGAAGCGACCTGTTGGTAGTCTGACGGTCCAACCTGCTGATAGTCAGATGGATCTTGGCTCAACCACAGGTCAATATCATCTGCTGGTGCCTTCAACAAAAACATGTTGTGTCTTTATTATTTATTAAGGGTATGCTTAAAAACTTCACTTTAAATATATGTCAGCTTTGACTTTGATTCAAAAGTAAAATTCCAGATTCAACAATTATTACAAATCCAAATCTCCAATTCAACTTTGAATACCAAATCTCAAGTCTGAATCTGAATCTTGGAAAAAATTATGAACTTAAGAGGAAATATTAATATAATAATAGAAAATACAAATAGTAATTAAATGTTAACATTCTTTTTTGTAATCCAGTCATATATTCAGTTAAATTTTAAATTACTGGCCTGAGGCCTGGTTGTCAAGTTTATCCTATAATTATTATTGGTTCTAAACCATCAATAAGCAGTATTAGAGCTCTAAAACACATTTAATTTGAAAAATTGAAAAAATAATTTTTTTAAAGGATTTGAGACTTGAATCTGAAATTTTTCGAATCAGTGAATCTTAAAAAACATATTTATATTTAATTTTCGTAATTTTATGCTGTGATAGTAGCTTAATTTATCAAATTAGGATGAAATGTATCAATCATGTTTGCAATACATTTTGTATACTATATTTAATACACAACATTATAGTTAAGGAAAATTGATTTTCTTCTGTGCTTGGGGTCCAGGGTTCAATCCTTGGTCCCGGCACAGATTTATCTGATTGCCAAATCCTTCCTTCACCTCTGACAAGACATGTATTAATCACAACTTGTGAATGTGAGGAATGCCAAGCTTCCACCATGGTTCGGATCCCACGGAACTGTAGGTCCTCCATTTCATCTCACAATAACCCTACCATTACACATATTAATATTTATTTTCTCTTTCAGCCTTAAACTTTTTTTAACATTCAAACTTTGATCAGGCTTCAAATTCAAAAAGTTGACTTTACACACCTCTATAGTAATATGAGTCCTCCCCAATAGTTTCAATGCTTCCCAGTTTCGTAGGTGGGAACTTTATCACCAATATATAACCAAATCCAGGTACCCCCTTGTCTCAACCTTAGATAACTTTCTTTCCTTTTATTCCAAGCAGGGCTACTTACACCAATCATTTATATATAGACAATAATAACTGATGATTTAAATTAATAATTAAATACAACATTCTATCCACCTACCATGCAAAATAAAGAAAAAAGAATCACAATAGTATTTAACTAACCATAATATACCTCTAGCCATGCTGCCACAGTCCAATTAGGCTTTTACTCTCTTCTGCTGAAGAGGGAATTTATGTAGCCTGAAAATTTCATAACTAGGTGTTTAGTTGTGTTTTTAATTGTGAACTTTGAGGCCCACAATTTTCTGTTAGTGTGTAGGTCTTACTCTTCTATCTTCTTTTCAATATTTACTTTGATCTAGAAAGTCTGGAATCGTGATTCTGTAACTCTAGTTTATTACAATAAGAAATGGGACCATCGGAACCCTAGAACTCTATGGTATTCGAGAGAATATAGACTCATAAAAATCTCAAATACAATATGGAGACCTTAATTTCAAATAACTATTTTATTCATTTGATAAATGCATAAGCAATCTTCCTTGTGCTTCCAGAGGAAGTTGTGATCTGGCATCGTGTCATTTTAAGCTTTTTAGTTTTTTGTGAAAGTTTGTTGGTGTTTTCACTTTTGTGACTATTATTTTCCACAATTTTACTGCTGGCAATATTATGTGTGAAACCATCCAGCACAAAGAAGGGATGAGTGGGGGTGAAATTGTAGTCAGAGTAGTGGAAATACAGTAAATGATTTAATCATCTTTTATTTGGGGGTATGAGACTTACTTTTCATCTATCATAGAAAAACATGTTTATTACTAACAATACACGAATTCCATGCAGAACAAACTATAGAGCAAGGAAAATATTTTTGGGCAAAAAAACAACAACTACAAGCTGGGTAATAACGCCCCCATATTTTGGTCAATTAATGTTAATCATCCACAATTTGGAGCTGCACCCTTAAAAGTGTAATTATCTTGAAGTCAACAACAATATCATATTTATTAAAGAATTGTTTGCATCGTTCACTATATTTAATGTATACTTGATGTTTATAATAAATGTGAGCACTGTTTTTAGTACCACAGATTCATGCTAGTTCGGGTTAGATGCATATGTACTAAGTGTTAAGGATGAAGACGGTTGAATTTAGAGGAAAAGTATCACGTATGCTTGGAGAGAGTGGATAGCCACTTAGAAAATCAAACCACCTTCAATACATTTGACCAGGATTCGAACTCCAATCTTCCTGTCATCAGCAGTCCAGTCTAGTGCGTGAATGACACCCTCAGACCATTTGACCACTGAAGTGGGTAATGTGTGCTCATTATTGGGGGAAGTATAAATAAACCATACCTATTGTAAAGTGGTCGGGGTTTTAGGCCCTTAGCTCTGGACCATTTCACTTATATAATTATATTAGTTTGCCATTGTCTACAAGTTAATATGATCAAGATACTGAAAGTACTAAACTTATAATACATTGTTTTCCAATCGTTTGGGCCTAATTTAATATCTATGTTATGATCAAATGTTTAATTATAAGAAAGTGTGGGGGTTTAATATTAATTATAAGTTGTCTATATCTTAACCAAAGTTGTAAGCAATATATGTTTTTAATTTCAATTCATTAACTTCCTTTTTCGGCCTTTAACTTTTAAATCTAGTATTTTTCATGTTTGTAAAGTCTTTGGTGAAATCTTAACATCATCTAAATTTATTACTTTTACTTTTCACTTTCAAGCATTGTGATATTTAATTCTATCTGTAGCCGGAAGCTGTGAGATGCACGTGTGGCCTCTCAGTGGAAAGGGGAGGTTTGGCGCGAACAGCTAGCCAATCAGCACATCCGATTAAGCGTCAATGTTTGACCTTATGTGGAAGGGAAGCGTCAGACGCAAGGCACTCGCCGGTTAGCACGCGAACAGATAAGACGTATATTCAGAAGTTCTTTTCGTGTTGGTCAAAGTATGTTTAGAGATGGGTGGGAGGAAATGGAGACCATGCGGCTAAATGACCATTACATTAACTATTTATCCATATTCATGTACTAAGTAATTGGTTTTCTTTTCACTAAGTAACCAGTGGTTCAAAATGTCTATGTTTATTTAAAATAAAACTTCAACTTCTACTCCATAAATTTCTACTTATTTGATCGGCGATGTTCTCCGCCCCCACCATTAATTTATTAACCCTGAGATGCTCTACTAAACACACTGGCTGCCGCGGACCTATACAAACAAGAAGCTGAGAAGAAGATGGAGAGATTCGACTAGTCTCACTATCTCCTTGCCACTCCTACCCCATTCAATTTATACAGCAAAGGAAAGAGATGGCTGTAGAAGGAGTTAGGTTTGGTTTATATCTACCACTGTATGTCTTCAAAGCTTATTTATGTTGGGGTAGGAAAGTGCTCAAGGCTAGCTTCACACCCATATCGGTCCATGACAGTTCATACCTTACAACTATCATACTGACCTTGAGATCTGGTGCGACTTGCTCTCTTTGTTTGTTTTTGTGCTTGCGATGCTCCTTGCTCTTGCCTTTTGTTTTGTCTTTCGCCTTCTTCTCTTTGTTACGGTGTTTCTTAGTCTTCTCCTTGACGACTAGATCTGTGGTCGGAGGTAAGTCTGCTAGTCTGTGTGCTCGCACTGGTAGCTTCTCTTCATCTCGGAGAGGCCTGAAAATAAACAACCAACATGAATGAAGAAAACATTTCATTTTTTCAGACACACTTATTTCCAGCAGCCTTCTGTTCCAAGGAAATATGACGAGGAGAGTGAATTTTAAGTAAATACATCAACTTGTGTCTAGAGCAGTGATTTTCAACCTTTTTCAATTCATGGCACACTAAACAAGGTGCTAAAATTGTCAAGGCACACCATCAGGTTTTTATTATCAAAATGATATTAAGATTGTGGTTAAAGGTCCACTAGCTATCAATGTGTTATTTTTTTTAAATAATGTTTATCATGGATTTAAAAAGATATATTTTAGGTTTAATAAGAGGTCAGGTGTATCATGAAATTTCATAATTATGTGTATTGTTTTTAATTGTGAACTTTTGGACCTACAGTTTTCTATTAAGTGTGTAGGTCTAGCCCTTCTATCTTCTTTTCAATGTTTAGTTTAAAATAACTCTTTGGCGCCATTTTTCCTTTACTTTTAAAATAAACAAATCTATAATCACAACATTTTAAAATTATGAATTTACTCAAAATCAACTATAGCTCGGTAGCTTTTTGAGATACTTAAGTCGAATTAAAAAAACCAAGTTCACATACCCCTAGTTAGTTACCATATCCTTAGTTGTGAAGGGACTTATAAAACAAATTGAAGCCCATGAGTACATGAGAAAAACTCACTCGTCCAAGTCAATGTCCAGGGCTTTGTGAGGGTCATCGCTGGGTCGACTGTCATGCTCGTCTCCGTCAGAGAGCTGGGCTCCTTCTGGCATCTCACCGATGTCGGTGTTGACAACATGGACAGGAGTATCACCTTCTTCCTCACTCGACACCATCGCATTCCCCCCTGACATAGAGCATGGCATAAATTTTTAAGTGTGAGCATAAATACTTAAAACAAACTATGGTGGAAAATGAATTTAAAAAGGTCCCATTTTCAATCTTAAATGAATCAAGAGGTTTGTGAAAATATGATTAAATTTAATCAAATAAGTCTCCATGGCGCAAGCCCTCGATTGAGCTATGCCGACCAAGGGAACACCGCTGTTAGAGATAATAGTGCTAATATTTGTGGATGGAGTGTCATATGGTCAACACAACAAACCATCCAGCCATTAAGCTCAGTTTTCTAGACCGCAGCTGCCTCTTATTTATTCAGGCAGTTCTTTATTTGTCCTCAAGAGGCTTGATTTTGGCCCTGTTCCAGATCCACGCTTCACCAAAAAAATTTGGACGCGCCCGAGATTGAACCCGAGACCTCTGACCACTAGACCACAGAGGCGGTCACGAAGACAAATCTTATTTTGCCTTCACATTAGATTTATTTTTTGTAATTTGCTTTTAATACTTTATTGGTGTCAAATTTCAATGTTTTATCAGGAGTTTGGTAAGACATGTAAGCAAGTTATACAATGTGTGACAGGATTTAATAAGGACTATCTCTCATACAGAGATGAAAAACAAGGTAAATGGCTGTGATGCGTGTAAGGATTTAAAAATAAATGTATTTTTATTCAAATGAAAATAAAGTATTATTTTAGGTTTATTCCTAATTGATTGGGGTTGTAGGTCAATGCATGTCTGGTTGCAAAGAGGGATAAATGACACTGTAACATATTTGAAACATAATTTACCTTTCTTGCCCTTCCTCTTCTTTTTCTTCTTTTGTCTTTTTTCGGATTGTAGATCTAAGTTGTAATACTTGTCAGAGGAGGCTAATCCTGAAAACAATGATGTAAGATAAACATTATTTATACAATATATCAACTTAAAAAAAATTTATAATACAGTGATATAAAGCTCTTTAAGGATTGCGGTAATGAGTGGTTAGGATAGATTTTCTTCAAGAAACAGCCACTATCCCCCTGTCCGGTGGCAGCAATGTATAGTGTTAATTGTTTCTTTTTAAATGTAATAGTCGTAGTATGTTTGTTCAATCCAGTGGGTCACTCAAAGGATCTAAGGTTATATTGTAGTTTTAAGAAACCAACATTGTAAGCATCATACGAGGCATGTTTTTTTAAGTAAGTACTGTTTTGAAATTAAAAACACACAAGTGTACTTTTTTTTATTAATTTTATTTTTACATGAAAGCCTGTACTTTAATCTACTTTTCAACATAATTTTCACCAATATTAAGGCCTTTGTCGTATTGTACAACCAGCTTTTGAATTACATCCTCATAAGAAATCTGCCGCCTGAATTGATAACCACTGCTACACGGCCGTTTTAAGGTCATCATCATCGTCGTTGCGCTGACCACCAAGATGCTTTTTTAAATGCAGGAACAAGTGTTAGTCACTAGGCGCTAGATCGGGACTGTTTTGAGGGTGATCAAGTTGTTTCCAGCCAAATGATGCGATGAGATCTTGGGTACGATTAGCCACATGTGGACGGGCATTGTCATGAAGCAAAACAATCCCCTTACTCAGCATGCCACGCCTTTTGTTTTGGATTGCATGGCGCAGTTTAGTTAAGATGTTTCATCGCCTGTGACAATTTGGCTTAAAAAATCATCACGAAAATCAATGTATTGCTCAAGGAAAGTCAACGCACTGGCTAAATGTTTGGTTTTATGCACCTCAGTCAATATTTTCGGTACCCAGCGTGAGCACAACTTAAGATAATTTTAAGTGTTCTGTCACAATTCCATAAAGAACACTTCTTGAAACTTGAGGAAACTCATTAGATAAAGATGAAATCGTAAATCGTCTGCTCTCTCGAACTTTTCCATCAACTTTCTGCACCAAGTCTTCAGTAATGACAGAAAGTCGCCCACTTCGTTCCTCATCATGCACATTCGTGTGGCCACCTTTAAATGCTCTAACCCATTTTCTTTCCATTCCTTCGCTCATAATGTTTTCTCCATACACTTCACTGATCTGCCGATGAATTTCAGCTGCTTCCACATCTTTTGCACGAAGAAAACGAATAACAGAGCGTCGGCGGGATTTTCTATTGACTGAGCCATTTTAAATACTCACAAACAGAGGTAAACACGGTCGAATACTTCCGTAATGGCGTCTGTGGCTAGCCAACAGATGGAGGTACTCTACGCGCATGCGCGGAACGGCAGCCGCCGAATTTCAAAATGGTACTTACTTAAAAAACACGCCTCGTATTTATCAAATTTCAACTCAATCTCAATATGTTTTATTTTTGTTTTCACCTGTGGCTTGGGTCTAATTTTACCTTACCTTGCTTTTAAAACTAAGTAAGGGGAATTTATGTAGCTGTACCATTTCAACCTTGCTTCCTCTACTTCCTCTACTATAACATGTACTCTTGCCAAGATAACTACATTCCTAATCCTGTTTCTCCGTGTGGTAGCAAGCAATCAAGTTAATATCTTATTGTTTATTGTCGAAAGTTAGGATACCACATAATCTTTATATGTTGGACAGGTTCTAATAAGTCTAGATCTATATTCGAATTTATACAAAAGCATTAATAAATATAAACGAGGGATGGGAACCTTGAATCCTTAAGGATATTTGAGATTTGAGGATTCAAGACTAAGATTCTTATTATTATTTTTTTCCCCCAATTTCTCAATTGCTATTTGTTATAAAGCTCTAATTTTGCCTATCAGTGGTTCAGAGCAAATATAACTATTGGACAATATCAACAACCAAGCCCAAGACCATTGATTTAACATTTAACAAAATATATTACTGTTATAATGATAGATTTTTTTTACATTTAGTAGGACTCTGCAAGTACTCAAATCTTAAGCATTGAGCCGAGCTCGTCATTAAAGCTCGGAACCGAGATCAAAAGTTTTGTAGGCTCGTCATTTTTGAGCTTCCTCTTGATGTACATACAAATCAATTTTTAAAACATAATGGTAAGTATAAGCTACTTAATTTAGATGATATCAGCAGTTTAACTTATAAATCATTCAGTAACTTAAATTGTTGTGCATTGCATGACAAGGCAATGGAAATAAAAATAGCTAAAGTAGATCACTAAATACTTGAATTATCTTTATTTTTACTATTTTTACATGGTCCTTTTCTTAAATTATAGTTTCAGTTAAAATAAAAAATTTAACATTGCGAATTCATATTGATTGTTTTCAAACTTGAGATATTCAAAACTTGTATTAATACGTTCAACTCCAAAACTAGCATTAGTTACTTTTTAGCTACCTATATAATTATGTTGGTTAACCAGTCTAAGCTCAGTGTTGAGCAGTATTGCAATAAATATTCCATATTGTCTACTAGAAATATTGGTTTAACCATCTTATTTTCATTTTAAAGTATGAACATCAACCTTTATGAGGCACATGCACAACTGGGCATGGCAGAATAGAATTGGAACCAAAGAAGTGATCATGCGTGATTATTATATTAAGAACTAATAAACGAAATATGAAACATTTCAAATTTATAACTGCTTGTGATTTTTACATTTTCCTCTAGTGTAATTAAATTCATGGAGGACTATTTTGGGGGAAATATTAGCTCATTTAAAGGTATATTTTACTAACCTTTTTTTTTGTCAGTGTTAGTGAAATTGTAATGTATTTAAAGAGATGAGTGTTGAAACCATTTTGATTATTTTTTATATTATACATTTTTTAGTATTGTAGTCATTTTTAAATTACCTTTTATTAAAATGTTATCTATAATTTAAAAAACAATATTTGCATTTTTTTAAATATTTTTCAAAGGTTTTTACTATTTATAAAAATGAATGTAATTCTTGTTTTAAGAACATGTGTTGTTTTCATTTATTTTTAAAATATCACGTTTTAAAGATGTGGTATTTACATTTGATGCTTATTTTGACTGGTGTAATTAAACAAATATATATTTTAAAAATAGGAATACTTGTACTTCAACTTGACTCAAACTTGGGAGTTTTTTGAAATACTCAACTCGAATTAAAAAACCAAAGCTTGCAGACCCCTAACATTTAGTTACCATTTATATTATCTATTATTCCCTTATATGACTATTTCCTATGAGATTAATAATTTTTCACAAGATCCCGATTAAAAATCAATATTCGAGACTAGAAAGTTAAATTAAGATTCAGATTTGTAAAATAATGGATTTGACCCTACTCTTAAGATTGAAAGCGAGCCTTTCATGGCCTTGCCTGGAATTTGCAGAGAGACAGGGAGTTCGATTTCAGCCACTGGGATCTCAGTGTAGTCGTCCAATGAGTGGCTGTTTGACATGAGGCTGTTAGTTCTGTTATTGCTGTGCTGATATGACTTGAGGTAATGCGGGTTGTTGGCCCTCTCTTGCTTTCTTGCTTCCCGTAGCTAAATAAAAATACATTCTTTAAACAAACATCTTCTCTAAAGTATATTATAGTTCACAAGTTTGTCTTTAGTCTTTACGGTTAAAAGTAGGGCAATTACATGGTTAATGGTGGAGTAGAATTTTTTAGATAAAACACTGTAATATATAAACACCTTAAAAATAGGCAGCTTCTCTTGATCCATAGTTTTCCACTATTTTATATTATGAACAATAGAAGCTGCCTGTGACATTTAAAGCTCGCTTTTAAAATATGTTTGTGTGTTTATTAGTCATAATTGTTTTTACTAGACTCTACCGGCCACAGGTTGGAAAGTTGATGATGATTCAAACAATTGCTATTCCAGCATCATTTAGTTAAGTGGGTTGACTATCTCTACAACAATGATTCACACTGTGCTATTTCCAAATAACGAGTTCTATGTTAATACTCCGTTGTGTACAGATATTTCAATTATTGAAGGACCATCTTTCTTATATTTAGGGTCATCTAATCTGGATAATACAATATTTTTGAAACACCAAAGGATTATTTTTGTCAATAAAGAGAGTTATGCTTGAGCTTCTAAAAATAGGTTTGATCCCGGTCAGGTGGTTTTCCCTAAATTGTTTTCCACTCTCTCTACACTTCCAATAAATATAGCCTCCATAATTCATAAAGCCATTAGGGTGTAACCCAAACAGGTAGTAAGATCCAGTGCTAAAAAAAAAATCCCCAAAAAAGTGGTCTTTGAGGCTTTTGTGAACCAAAGCTAGGCATGCTGTTAATATTGGTTTAGTTACAATTTCCATTTCTTCTTCGGTCAGTTCTGTCTTTTTGTGGTTGTTAGAATTGTAGTAACTGTCCTTGTCTGACTTCACAAAGATATCATTGGCTCCAACAGATATCTTTTGGTCCTCATCCTCGGAACTTTCTGAAGGAGGATCGTTGATCCACGCGTCCAGGTCCAATCTTAACAATATAAGAGCAAATAATAAATGTAGAGTTTGGTTTTATAAATTTATATTATAAAAGATAGAGGTGTGTAAATACAATTTTTAGCTAAACTTAATTGGACACATAAAATATTCGAGGCTGGGTAAGTGATAAGACAGCCAAGTGGCCGACGCAAAAGGACCAACTGCTAAACAAACTTCAATATGGATTCAGTTATGAGTGGGTTAAGTATCAGACCCGTTTATACAATACATTATTGTTCCTGTATCTAAGTAAATCACTATTATAATGTGATAATTATTACAGTGAGTAAAGTCTATCTGTATCTCATATAGAATGGTCCTCCAAATTTGAACAAACAATTATTTATTTGAAATAACAAAGCTAATGTTATAACATTCTATTTTTTTTTCTTCTACGTATTAGTGAACGCCACACTTTGAAGGCTCTATTACATTGAGGGGGGAAAGGGACAGCAATTTCTAGGTGAATCCGGACCTTTCTGACCCCCACCTTTTTACTTTGTTTTATTGTATTAACTTGTCTGTCACTTGAGCCACTCTTAACTGGACTCATATCGATGTTTATCTACCAGTTTTCCCTCAATATAATCTACATTATTTTAATCTATTGGTAACATAAAATGTTAAAAAATGAGGTGGCCCAATGGCTAAATTATTTATCCATTGGGTCACCTCATTTTTAAATAATCTACATTATATGTAATTCACAAAACAACATGGAATTACAAAAAATGAAAATTATTGTGTAGCTTACTGTTAATATTTGTATGGGGAAGGCTTTGTAGTTTAATAAAGCTAAAATTTTCGTTCAGAGAAAATATGAAATGAAGTTGAAGTTTATGAAGTACCTTATAAAAGAAAAACCCATCTTAAAGGTAGCATATAAATGTCTATCAAAACAATCTAAAGTAGGGATGGACTGGAATGGTATAGGAAACGAGTCAAAATATAGGGATCAGGATGGGAACAGGAAATTATAAAAAGCACGTTTTAAATTAATTCTAGATTAAAAATATACTTTGTTTTTATACTAATATGGTAATATTTGTAAAAGCTTTGACATAATTAAATATAATAGAAAAACATAGCATAAAAATATAATAATATAGATACAGGTTTGTGAATATTTTGTTGAAACAAATTTAGCAAAATTTTGGACAAATAATGAACAATACAAATCGAATAATTAATTTTAATACATTATTTTTATTAGTTAATCTCTTTTGAAAATTGTGTTTAATACTTAACTACTTATAAGAACATTGCAAAAGATAAATAAATATTTTTTTTACCCTTCTTAAATGTCCTCTTAAATGTTCTCTATTTTAATACCTCTTAAATGTTATTTAGGTTTGTGTTTTGGGTTACAATATTGTTTGAATATTCTTTAGTTATGGAACCGTTAAATGTTCTCTAAGTTTAAAATACCTTAAATGTTTTAGGTCTAAAACCACTTAAAGATTATCTAGGTTTTAAACCCTATTAATATTATTTAGGTATGAAACCCCTTAAATGTTCCCTAGGTTTGTTACCCTTTAAATATTCCCTATGTTTGACACCCATAGAGGTTATTTAGTTTAACACTATAATCTCTAATCTTTGTTTGGTTGTTAACAACAGGATGCTCATAAATAGGTGACCTTGGCAAGCTACTTCCTCCTTCATTTCTATGATGGTCCGAGTATAATATATCTCTGTCCTTCTCTAAATCTTTCAAACTCTCTCGCTTGATAAACCTAACAAATAACTGTTGATATATAGAGTACAATAAGTCGGGACTTGTCTCACCTCCCCCCACCCTTTCACCCCTCCAAGATTGCTACAGAACAGAGAATATGACTGTCTCCAATAGAGTGAGCTGCTTGGACAATAAGAGGGATTTATTTCCCGCCCGAACCCTTCCCCTTTGCTGGGAAAGGGTCTTTCCCGCCCGATTCTCAGGAATGGATGAATTCCCGACATTTTACCGAGGGTTCGGGATCCCTTCCACCCCTAATCTAAAGTTAATAATTGATTTTCAACTCACCCTTCTGGCACCTGCACCTTTCTCTGCGCCTTGGGTGCAACAGGGTTGAGCTCTCCGACAAAGAGTACAGCCATCTCCTGGGCCAGTCCTAAATCCCCCTTGTTGGTCTGTTTCTGGAGGAACCTCACCAGCTGCAGGGCGGAGCTGGCTCGCTCCTGTACCTCGAGATCAGCACTCGACACAAACTGAGGGAGACACTCAGCCACGACTTCGCAGAGCTAGTCAGTCATAACACAACATTTTAAACTCATATTTGTTTTTACCAAGATAAATAAATGAGTATGTAAAATAGTTCTTGGTAAGAATGCAAATGTCAAAGTCATGGTTACACTGATGACTAATGTGGAAGGCTTTATGGATGTAACCCCCATCTACATTGAAATATAGCAGTCTTATCTTAAATGATTACAATATGGCTCTAACTTAGAAGCTACACCATAGTGGAACCAAACATGGTAAGCGTGACATCGGCGAAGCAGGTTTTTTAAGTTTGAATCAAAGCAAATATTATTCACAAATTTTGGATCATTATCAAATCGAATCATATCCAAGTTGAAGATGCTAAAATTATGACATTGAATAAAAAGAGTTTTACATTATAAAAAAACCAATGGATTGATCAATATGGTAATAATTACTAAGCATTTACTTTACTTCACAAGAAGTGTTATTAAAAATATATAAACAAATTTTAGACATATTGTGGGATTTGCAATGGCAGAAGGATGGAAGAAAATAAAGGAGGAATAGAGGTGGAAGGAAAGAGATGATGATGATGATGATGATGATGATGATGATGATGATGATGATGATGATGACTATGAGAAAGTTCTTAGTGTCAGTGCTCAGAGATCCACTTGTGTTGATGTATGGCTTAAAATCAATTGCACAACTTTCTGGGGCCGCAATTCTAAGAGTTAATGATATAAATATATCTAAAAGCACAATTATAGGTTGCAATATGGTTTTGTAAAGACTGTTGTGTTTGGACGAAAAATGTGGCCTATATTCAAATAAAAATGATAGATTGTAGTTTAAAATCAGTCGAGCATGCTAGAGTACACCCAACTGTTTGTAGCAGGGCAGACAGTCCTACAGCAGATAACTCTAAGTTGGTAAGCTGTAATAACCCTATTTTCTCTTAAAAATGATTAATTTTATCTCTAAGGCTTTATTCAAAGACCAACTTGATCATAAAAATAGGATTGTTTTTAAAAACTCCTCAATGAGTCTATTTTGACTGCCCGGATTGTTTTTGCTCCTTCTGAGTCAGAGGTGCTCCCTATATAACACCGAAGCATGGTGGCGTGCTTACCCATGTTGGGCCTCGGTTTACCCCCAAGTCTGTGAACCTTGTCTTTGAAGAAAGTTCTTCAAAACAATTCCAATGATGTACACTGCAAGTTGATTAGTTTGTTTTATTCCAACAATAAATACTCTGATCTCAATTGACATTTAAAATGTGAGTGATTTAATATCATGATCGTGGTGCCATAAAGCGACCTCCTCGCTTAGAGATCCACTTTCAAGTTTCATGATCCCATGCCCCTATCTCCAGTTCACACTCAAGCGGGCAGTCCCCGAACTAACCCTGGCTGTGCAAAGAACTTTGCCGTGAATGACACTTGACAAGTGAGGAGTGGGGGATATAATTGTGACACATTTCCCCCACAAACTAACCTTGTTTATTCTGTCTGTGTCCTCCTGATCCTCTGCAGTGGACAGAATATTGGCAAACAGCTTCAGGATGTTCTGGACATACACAGCTTGAATATGACCCGGCAGTGTGAACACTCTTCCTCGCAACATAGCTTCCAAGGTTGCTTGGGGGTCACTCAAATGCCTGCACCGAGAGATGTAAGTTATTAAAACGTAGTTTAGTGGGAAAACACACTATTTCAAATGTACATAACCATCAATCTGAGAAAGTTTTATCTTAAATACAAACCATTCAAAGCCACATGAAATCTTCATCATAAAGTAGAGGACGAAACAGCTGCATATGTTTGTTTTTAGCACCGTGTCTTATTACCCTTTCAGGTTATACATATATATATACTACGTGTTCTAAAGTGTTAGGTATGAGGAGGGGAGTTGAATTTAGAGGGAGTGTACCCAAATTTGTGTGAAGGTGGAATGAAAAACCACCCTCAGTACACCTGGCCGGGATCGAACCCTGATCTCCTTGTCAATGGTAGTCTAGTCTATTGCGAGAGTGACGCCTTAGACCATGCAGCCACTGAAGGAGGTAGCTACATTGACAATAGCAAAACCTCAAGAGAATTATCCTATTTACTAGAGAAGTTTTTATTGTAAAGAAAAAAATTAAGTTAACATCACTGTGGCTAAATTCTTGTTCAGACTGTTAATTGTCGAGGAAGATGTCATGCTTTTACAAATTGTGTGTTAAGGTAAGGTTACACCGGAGAGAATACAAGCGAACATAAGCCAACTGAACGCTCACATGTGTTCGGTAACATTCACATATGCTCACGATTGGTACTGAACAGGTGTGGTTACACTAGATAGAATAAGTGAGAACAGTACCAAATTGGACACGGTTCATTATTGATCCGTGTGCCAGTGTGATTAAAAGAGTTTGGAACATGGCAAAAAGGAGTATGCAAGATGAAGATGAAGTTGAGTTGGCATTGCTTTGTTTGGCGGGGGCCATGATGAATGTTAGGAAGAGGATGTGAGATCACCAAATTTGGGTGAGTGAATTTTTTGGGGATGCGTGAAACACATGGTGAAAATAAGCTGCTACAACATTTACAACTTGATCTTGGACTGAGACTATTCCATAACTTCTGTTGTGATGCCTTTTCATCAGTCGACTCCATTATAAAATGAATTAAAATGCCAAGCACAGGAAGAAGAAAACTGTACTACACTGAACTCAACCCCTTGATGTTATACCCGGACACATCGATAGAAATCAGGGCAGGTACAACCACGAATATCCTTTGATGATTCGCTTAAAAAGTGATAATAACCAGAACAGAGGCCAACGCGAATTTGCACTTAGTGAACATGTGCAAAGCCAAGTCTACACAAGGCTGTTTGGTGGCGTTCTCTGTGTCAGTCATAAACAATTTTCGTGTTTACTACTACTTGTTTGTGTTTTCTTTAGTGTAACCCTAGCTTTAATGTTTTACCTTTATTTTATACCATTCTTTAATGTTTATTTAACTAAGCAGTGTTTTATTATTTATGAGCTGGTTGATTGATGTGGTAAGAGTTGTGATAATGACTCACTCTGAGAACTCGCCGCAGATCCAAGCGGCCGCATAAAGCACCTCTGACATAGTTGACCTTTGGGCAGAACCTGATGTAAGGAAGTGGGCGTTGTCAAGCAGCAGTGCCATCTGTTGGACTGCAAACTGACGGATAGCCTGCACTCTGATGGCCACATCTAGCATTTGTGTTGCCACAAGACAACCGTGCTGACTGCCTTCCATTCGTGTCAGTTCAACGAGTACACTTACATACCTGGAAAACATTATTGCCACATGTATTATAACTAGGGAAGGGACCCTTGAATCCCTCAAATCCTTAAGGATATTCAAGATTAGAGAAAATTTGGGATTTGAGATTCAAATTCTAATATATATATATTTCTTCTATTTGTCAAATGAAATTTGTTTTACGGCTCTAATACTGCTTATTGGTAGTTCAGAACCGATTATAATTAAAGGATTAATCAAACAACCAGACCCCAGACCAGTAATTTAACACCTAACTTAAGGTGTGGCCAAAGGGAGCGCAAGTATTTTTACAATTTTTATAGAATTGAAATTTTTTGGCAAAAATAAATTAAATATTTCTCCAGTAGCAACGTAGAGTTTAGTTTTCTGCACATGCTAATATCAACAGATTTTGAATATGTGTCAAGGGTGGCCTAGAATTTCGTCAAAACTTTTTCTCTTTATTTAATTTTTTTTTACAAAATTTCAGGATACCCTTGACAGATATGCAAGATGTGTTGCTATTAGCATGCGCAGAAAACTAAACTCTATGTTGTTAATGAAGAAATATTTGATTTATTTTGGCCAAAAAAATGTAATTCTATAAAAACTGTAAAATTACTTGTGCTCCCTTCGGCCGCACCTTAATGTATAGAAGTTATAATGAATATATTATTATTATTTAGCACTGCGTCTTACTACCCGTTCGGGTTGTACGCTTAAGTACTAATTACGCTAATGGATTAGGAATTGGGAAGGTTGAATAGAGGAAGTGAACCCGCATTTGCGTGGAGGGAGATTGGAAAACCATTTAGGAAAAACCACCCCCAGTTCACCCGACCGAGATTCGAATCTCGATCTCCCCGTCCTCGGCAGTCGGGCTCAACGCGACTAGCGCGTTAGCCAACTACGCCACCGAGGCGGGTTATATATAATGAATAGATTATAGGAAAGAATGTTTAACATTTAGTTACTATTTGTATTTTCTATTATTCTACTATATTTCCTCCTATGTTCATAATGTTTTCCAAGATTCGGATGCGGTTTCTAGATTCGAAGATAAAGTGGAGAATCGGATTTGTGGATTCGACCCAACTCTAATTAAAAAGATGCTTTAGTGAGAGTTGTTGAGCTTGTGTCAATTTGTCTTCAATTTGGTTATCATCGAAGCTTTGACTGGATGACAAAGCCAGGAATATTTTAAAATCAAATAGGAAGTGAACCAAGATTTGGCTTGGCTTCAAAACATGAAGTTTTAAATTTAGTTTGATGAGGATTCAAACTATTTAATAATAGCTTATCCATGTTTTGTGTAATACTGCTACTCTGTGTTATTTTCTTATGGGGAAGGAAGGAATAAAGTAGAATTATAGAGAAAGTGAACCTGCATTTATATGGGAAACTATTCAGGAATAAGCCACCTTAGTACACCTGGCTAATATACAGAATCTGACCTCGTTGTCACCAACAATCCAGGCAAGACGAGAACAACATCTTTGTTCATATGATTGCCAACGTGGATCTTAGGATACTATACATTATGAAAAATGACAAATGGTATTCCATGTGGTGTACGCACCACTCAAAGTTGGTAATATATTGGTAGTTGTTCTGTGAGCAGATCTGGATAATCTTGGAGAGCAGCTCATCCCTGTAAGTAGTGCCTTCTGCCTTGTCCATGTGTACCATCAACTTCTTTACTATTTCCATAAGATTCTTCTTTGACACCTGCAGATAAAACATATATAGACGGTTAGGGGTGTGTAGTGACCAATTTTTAAATGCTAAGCAAAGCTTAATTTTTTTTTAAATCATTGCTTCTTACTGCCTGTTCAGTATGCATATGATAATTATACTTATGGGGTAGGGAGGGATGAGGAAGGAAGCATTTTAGAGGTAATATACCCACATTTGCATGGAAGGAGAGTGGGCAACCATTTAGAAAAAACCACACTCAGTAGACCCAACCGGGATTCGAGCCCTGATCTTCCCGTCATCAGCAGGCAAGTCTAACATGAGAGTGCTGCCTTAAACCATTCGGCCACTGAAGTGGGTGCTAAGCGAAGTCGAAGTTAATATTTGTGTTGCTGTCACTTAACTCTAATTTTAAATTTGCAAGATAAAGAGAGAGCTTTAAAGAAAAGACAACACACACTTATGTTATTTTATGCTTATGCCGACATATCTGAATTTATCCATGCTTATGCTATTTATGCCATTTAACCACTACTCGATGTTAAAATACTGTTTAGTAGCTGTTTTAAAATGATTATTTATTGAGCTATTTCAAATCAGTTCATAAAATTTAGAAGGTTTTTTTTGTCAAGATATTTCAAAGATGTAAACGTTATTGTGGGTGTTGAAGTCAAATGAAAGGAGATTTTTTTAGAATAGCGTCTTACTTCCTGTTCGGGTTATATGTGCATGTACTACTAATTATGCTAATTGGTTAAGGATGAGTAAGGTTTAGCTATAGAGAAAGTATACCCACATGTGTGTGGTGGGAGAGTGAAAAAACATTTAGTAAAAATCATACTCGGTACACCCAAATGGGATTTAAACCTCGATCTCCCCATGGTCGGCAGTCCAGTCTAACGTGAGAGTGAATCCAAAGTGGATATAACCTTCAAATTAGACATTTATAAGCTTCCCACACACACACCTTTAAACTCATATGATACATGTGCAAGCTATTAAAGGCTTATCCTAACTTACTTTAAGAGCAAACACAACAAGACTGTCAGGTCATCACAAAATTCATTTCTTAGATAATACTAGCTGGCAACCAAGCCTAGTAATGAGGCACTTTTAATTTTAACTCATATTCAGTTAAATATTAAATTAATGGTCTGGGGTCTGGTTGTTCAGTTTACTCTATAGTTATGTTAGGGGCTGACACACTAATTTAGAGTATTACAGATCTAAAATATATTTCAATTAAAAGTTTAAAAATAAAAATCTCAAATTTGATTAAAAATAATTTCAAATCCTTGAATTTCCTTAGGGATTCAAAGGGTGCATCCCCAGAAGGAATGTGAAACTTGTTCCAAGTTGACAACTCACCATTCCATAGAGCAAGTCAAGCGCTCTTAACCTAATGGACTCGTCCTTATCGTCCAAACACTGCATGATGAGATCTTTGTGAGCCTGGACAGACTTGGGGTGAGTCTTCAATATCTTGGACATTGCTAGGAGCCCCAGGTATTTCACTGCAATGAACAGGATTAATTTATTTTTAAATACACGGCATGAACTTTTTTAAATCCATTACAGTTTCCAGCCTGTGGTCTGGGTCAGTTTTTTAGTCAAGCTATATATTTTCCACTACCGGCTTGCTAGGCCTGTCGTAGCTTCATATGCCTTATAATCTATCTTAAACCAGAAAAAGCACAACATCCAGTCCCCAGCCGCTAATTCATCACTGTGAAAAGGTAAACCCACATTTCAACAATGATCAATTTTTCGGCCATGCCGGGAATCGAACCGGGGACACTTAGCTTCGTAGAGAGACATGCTACCGGCTGAGCTAAGGTGTCGGATAACAGCTTGAGCTTGTAAAAAAATATTTAAATAACATTCCCATTTACAGGTATTTTAGTTTCAAATTAAAATGGTATATCCCCTATGGCAGAGGTTTCCAACCTTTTTCATATCACAAACCCCAACAATAAGCCTTGCTTAGTGCAAGATCACTAAAACATTTAATGTTGAGTATGTTTACAATTCACTGATGATATAGAAAAACGATGAAAAAAAAAGTTACCACAAAAATATAAAAAATATGAATATTGATATTTTGTTCAAATAACAAAACATATATTTCATGGGATTTGAAAGCTAAGACATGTCTCTTAGGTATCAAAAATTGCGATATTAATATCAATTTTTGATTATTTCTATGTAATCGAAATTGACATACTTTTTTCAAATGTTTGCTTCACCCATTCCCTAGCAAACGTATAGCAAAGCTATCTGCATAAGCCTGACAGCCATTTTTCTACTCGTATATTCTTATCAGACATTTTTGCTTAATTCATGCTTAGGGTAAAGCAGTGAACTGGTAGTTCCATCTATCAGCTTCAATATGAAGTATTCAAACTAGCTAAAAGCTAGTGGTTTATTGATAGATGGCATTACAATAACTTATTACAGTGAAAAGTTGACTCACACTTGTGCCAAGGAAATTTTGGGCAAACAAAAATAGTGTTCAATTCCCGTGCCAGGGAAAGAGTTAAGGTTTCAGATTTTTGAACTCAAATAATAAGTGAAACAGATATAAATAAGAAAGTCAAATATATATTAAAATAAATGGTACTCACAGTTTTGATCAGAATCTTCAATCAATATTCTAAGTTTTTGGACACAGAGCTGAAACAAGCAGAGTGTAATGATCAAATACATATTTTGGTAGCTCGACTCTAAGAAAACATTATTAAAAAACCCCACATCCAATCAATGAAGCTAGAATACCTGTATAGAAGCACTGTGATTGGGCATTCCAGAGGATATTGAGATCAACACTGAAACAAAGATTCAAGAAATGTTATTTTTAGGTTTTTTTAGGGCTAGTGTCTCCTGAAAATAATGGGCTAGTTTCACTAATATGTTAGGGATTAAGAAGGTTGAATTTAGAGGAAATGTACCTATATTTGTGTGGAGGGGGGGGGAGAGGGAAACCATTTAGGGAAAAAACCCTCAGTAGACTCAGCCAGGCTTCGAACCCCGAACCTCCAGTCTTCAGCAGGCTGGTCCAAAACGAGAGTGACGACTCAGACTATTCGGCCCCTGAAGCGGGTTAAATTACGTTAATTCAACAGTGTTTAGGCTGTGTTCAAACCATTAATTATTACCATCTTAGTCCCCTAAATGAGTCGAGTTTAAACAATGGTTACTCCACATGAAGGAATAAATTTAGTAACTGACTAGGCAGATTATCCACCCCATCTTATGTACAATTAAATTATGTATATGTTCATATTTTTTTCTAGGATTTGGATTCAAAGGTAAATTGGAGATTTGAATTCGTAAAATAGTGGATTTGACCCAACTAAAAAAAAACCTTTTTTTAACTTAGTAAAATAGCTTCAATTTTTTTCTAATGAAGACTACATAAAACAGAATCATGATGGAACTGTTTTACTCTGCTTAATGTGTCTATCCGTGTCATGAGAAAGGCTGTTAAAAGTTGAAAACATTTAGCTCCATTCAGATGTAGTTATGAGGTGAGTAGCACTCACACAACTATATGGATAAATGGAAAAGTTGTTGATACTCACCAGCAATTACAGTGTTAATACACTCGTACAAGAGAGACATGGCTGACGTGCTGTAAAAACACAACACCACTTTTTAGCATTCATTTTCACATACACAATTTATATTTTGAACAAGGCAGAGTAAAGATGGATCAAAACATATAAAAGGACCAAACAAAATATGGCTTTTATGAGGAAATTAAAAACACAGTTCACACTTTACATTGCTGCCACTGGACAAAGAGATAATGGCTGCCTATTGAAGAAAATCTATAGTTACCACCCAATCCAGGTTTCATGCTATCGAAACTCTTCAGGAGGGAGTGTGAAACTCGCAAAGCAACTTCCTAAAAAAGGAAAACCAAAAATCACAAAAGGGATAAAAAGTAAAATTGTAAAGAATGATAGGACACTTAGCTTGGAATAAGTAATAGTATTAACATAAAGGACAACAAACACAGGTAGTAGACAATGGATGAATAAAACCTAGGTCGAGGGATTGGGAGGTAACAATCGATTTTCTTCAAGAGAAAGCCATTACCTCTTTGTCCAATGGCAGCAATTTTAAATACGGACTATGTTCTTTTCTTCTTTTCATTGTAAAAGCCATATTGTGTTTGTTCCTTTTATACATTTCTATCGACTTTTCCTGTACCTTCTTACAAATATGATCCAATTACCTTATAAAGTGAAAAGAGATTTTTCTTATAGAGATATATAAACAGTTTAATTAATTTCAAAACAAAGTTTAAATATGTTCTCACTCTCGATTACCATAGTTTTACTAAAGGAAGAATATATATCATGCGTGGTGTCACTTGTTAATGGGGGGTGGGACACACACACACACACACACACACACACACACAAGCCAATTTTGTTATGAGTTTGCCAATATTTAGGCACAGAAATAATAGCATAGAATGCTATCTAAATTTAAAAAATGTATTTAATTGTTTAAGAAATTGAACTAGCTTTATATTGCTAAATAGGTTTGACTTATTTAATACCATACCAAAATAGATTAATTAATAGACTTATTTATTAATTTAGCCATAGTTTAGAATTTTCTATAGAAGTATAAACAATGGTAATTTTTTATAGTTTTTACAAATTTTGTATTTTTGAAAAAAAAAAGCCATCAAATTCTGTAAAATAACAGTTATTTAGAAAAATGTTATGGACTTAAAATTACATTATTTCTAGCGATTGGAAGTATTTTTAAAACACTTGCTAAGTTTCAAACTTAAAAGTTTTCATTTAAAAATATTCACGCTATGTAGAAATTATGTGGCGCTTGTCATTTGATACATTTTTGTTTCAATATTTATTCACTTTTTTAGGGGGGTTAATTGAGGATTGAAGAGGAACATATTTCTCATGGCAGTTAGTTATGGTTTTCAAAGGTAGCTATTTAATATATGATTCTAGCACCATAAATACAGGACAAGAATGTAGGCATGGTAGCATGGGATATGAAACCTTGAAAAATGGCAGAGCAATGATCAAAAAAGCTTTACGACATAAAGCAAACAAGGTTGCGGTGATTACCTGTGGATGAGGTTTGTAAGCGGTTCTATGAGTTTTTTACCAAGCCGAGGTTCCAGAGGGGTGAGGGCGCCAAACTGAAAATAACAACAAACAACTGGATAAATTGATCAGCCTACACGCAACAGGACTAGGTAGGGAGGGGGAGGCGTCCATGGCACAATTACCTGCAGATGAGCTCTATTAGCGGCTGGGTCAGTTTGCGACCAATTCTTGTTTCTATGTGAGTCAGAACACCAAACTGTAAATTAAATATGATAGAAATAAGGAACATTAAAGTAAAGAACAACAGGTCCATTTAATTTTCTGCTAAACAAAAAACAAACAATTTCACAATAAAGTATTTTCAAGCCTTGTTATGAGGTAATTTTTGTATCTTTGGTTCAGCAGCCAGACACACTAACAAGTAGGTCAAGATATCAAAAGATAAAAAACATAACTTTAATTACATTCACATCTTGTAAGTAATCCTAAATAAAACCAATTATTAGCCCCTTAGGTCATCACCATCATCATCATCTGACGTTTCCATCTCTGAGGGTCATCTGGCACATCCTCTTACATTCATTTCAATCCCTCCAAACTTCTCTCTCAGCCACACGTCTCCACTCCACTCCCCTTTAGCCTCCATGTCCTTCTGCGCTTGGTCCATCTATCTTGTCCGTGGTCTTCCAATAGGTCTTCCACCCTTCTCCTTACTCTGTATGGCTTTCTTAGTCATTCTACTCTCCTCCATTCTCATCCCATGACCTAACCACATCAAACTTTGTCTATACAGTGTGTCTTCTAATGATGTAACTAGAGACGTGCAAAAGGTGAGGTTATTTTTAGGAGAAAAGTGGTGTTATTTTTCTCAAAAAGTGATGATATTATATGCTGAAAGCAATGTAATTATTTACTAAAATATGAGTCAAATGAGTATTCATTAAAAAATACTAGGATATAACTGTCTACAGTTTTCATTCATATTGTATATTTAACTATTTATTAACATATTCGGAGAAAAATCAAATATAAATACGCACAAAACATTTCACGCTTAGTATCTCAATATCATTACCTTTGAGTTTTACAAATAGCAATATCGGAATAATGAATTATCAATTTATGTTTAGACTAGACAATAATAACATTGATTCATGTTGTCATAGAAGACTAAACTACTATCAAATAAGAAGGGATTAAAATAAAGAAGGACCGCATGTAGCAAGGCTCATGTATATTATGTCCTTGCTTGGATCTAGCATTAAATTTTTTTAAAGTTGAAAACAAAGAATCGATCTATCGAAATAGAAATTTAAGTATTAAAATGTGCAAAAGTAGAAATCGTGATTTTTATGTTAACCTAAAAAAAAACTCACCTAAATCAATGAAAATACTTGTACATACTGTGATCCCTTTTATACCTATAAAATCAGCAAAAACCTATACTATCCGTACAAACAGAAGCCCCGGTGTAGCGCTATCGCCAGTGTTACCACGTTGAAAATTATATTGGATGTGGTGGTATTGCCCAACTTACAAAGAAACTGTGTTTATTTAGGAAAAAAACCTTAAATTCATGTTATTCGCATAAAAACAATAGGATTTGTGCAAAAATTTGTTTTATTGCAAATGCGAATTTTGCATGTCCCTAAGGTAAGCCGACTCTTTTAGAAGAAATTTACTTTTCATACAGGATGGTATAGGAGTTAGATGAAGAAAATAATTAATGAATACATCAATAGATAGACAAAATTACTTTAAATTCAATTAGTTTATAAAAGCATTCAAATATGGATATT
The DNA here is from genome assembly GCA_902151455.1 of Timema bartmani. Lineage (NCBI taxonomy): Eukaryota > Metazoa > Arthropoda > Insecta > Phasmatodea > Timematidae > Timema > Timema bartmani. The sequence goes on along the minus strand of CABFWB010000674.1, from coordinate 94,018 downwards.
GAGATTTTTAAAATTAAATATAATGTTACTATGACAATGTACCAGTAGCTGACACATTCATATTTATTTGCTTGTTTAAGATATAAGTTTATACATGATAATTTTATACATATATGTCATGAATTGCTGTAGTTTGCTTCAAAGAATTAGTAATTACATTCATAGATTATTTTTTATAACACTTAGTAATAACATAAAGGTAGTTTAGGCTACTGTTCGGCAATCAAAATAAAGATTATTAAACATACAAAGACATGTTTGTGTGTATAAACTAAAGTGGGGCTACTAATTTTATGGGTGGTCAGAAACATATTTAACACGCTCACTAGCTACTTTTAACTGTGATTTTTCCAAAATGTTGTGCTCTTTTGGCATGTTTGATGGTTTAGCTTGAGTGATGGTTGACAATTGTAGGGTTGTCATCAGGATTAAAGCTTATCAAGTTCAGAGTCTTGTATTGATATATGTATATCCTTCCATAAATTATAGATGTTTCTTCTTGTTCACCAGTCCAAACACCCCCTTCATTATTTTTGAATGTCCGTTCTTTTAAATCACCAATGAAATTTTCCAAAAACTGTACGTGTTCATTAAAATTACTTACATTAGCACGCACTGGCCTTGTATCACGTGTCATGACAGGAAGGTTAGTATCTGTATTTATTTTGTCAAAGTCAAGTGCATAAGAGTCCCATGAAAAAATCCCACATTTTCTAAACCCATTACGAACCGCACCTGGTGTGGTTCTCTCCTTCATCGCTACATTCAAAAGTGGCGCAAAGTGATGACGCTTCAGCTCTTCACTACGATTATCAATAAACTAAATTGCTACTTAAATTAAAATTAATAGGCCTAGATATTGGACTCTTTATTGATTCTAATGTTTGGGTGGACCAATAACTGTCACTACAACAATGAATGTAACTTACCAATTTTAACAACTTATCTTATATAATAAGTTATCCCTCTTCTAAACAAGAGTTTTACTGCTAAACTACAAAGGTAAAACCATTTTGATAACTGAAAACCAATGAACCAGTGCCTGACACATTGTTGCACCAATAGATGACATGGGTGTCAGCTAGTGGTTCTGATAGTGGGAGGTGAAAAAAATTGCAATATAACTGATTGCCAACACATGGGTATCTATTTGAGATATTCAAGTCCAACATTAAAAAAAAAAAAAATCCACGTACCAAAGGATGACATGGGTGTCAACAATTGGGACATCTTTTGTTTTGACGTACCAATGCCTGACACCCATTGTTAAAGGTTAACTATGATGGATTATCGTATTTTCTAATACCACATACTTTATTTTAATGTTTACTGAAAAGGTAAACACTATAACTCTCATAAAAACCCTCAGCTTTACAAATTATTATAAAATGAAGTTTACTTACCTCTTAGTTAGTAGTTCAAGTAAAGATACACAAAGAAGATAAGCTGATACATCAATTTAGTACTTCAAACATATTGATTGCATTTTTGATTTCCAAAGAACAGGACTAAAAGATTACTGTCAAGAATTTAACAAGCTTTAATTTGGATTCTCAGAGAACATAGTTGAAAGTAGAGTTTGCTTATTTGTAGAGAAATATAAATGAAGTGTCAGCTACTGGTACGCCTACCTTAGATATAACTTTTTAAACTATCCCTAATTATTCCGTTCCTTATCCTGTCTCTTATTGTAACATTCTAAATGGCTCTCAGGAACTTCATCTCCGCAGCCTGTACTCCACCTAAATCTCTCTTTGTCCATGTCCAGGTTTACAAAGACATACGTCAATATTGGGTGATAATATGCCTTATATCCCTTAGGTATAACAGGTAATCATTCTAAATGTTTTGATTGCATTAGTTATTGGAAACAAAGTATAATTTTTTTTTACACATTAAGCATCGCATATGTACTAATTAAGCTAATGGGTTATGGATTAGGACGGTTGAATTTAAAGTAAGTTTACCCACATTTTAATGCAGAAAGAGTGGAAAACCATTTAAGGAAAAAAAAACCTTCAGTAGACCCGACCGGGATTTGAAACTCAAATCTCTTCGTCATTGGCAGTCTAAACTATTGTGAGAATGGAGCCTTAGACCATGTAGCCATTGAAGTGGGTTATTTTATTGTTAATTATTTATATAGGATACAAGAAATAAATACGGGACAAAAGAGAGTAAAAAAAGGAAGTCGGTTTACACTTTACATCGTTGCTACTGGACAGAAAGGTAATAAACTGTCTTTTAAATAATGTTATTTTTACCACCTAAAACCTTGACTTAGATTTTATTCTTAAGAAACTATTCAGGAGAGACTGTAAAATGCTTATATTATTATCATAAATTATATTAAGCCGGCCACTGCCTGGAAACAGTTCCTGATGATCATTAATATTAATGAAGAATTTTACTACCTCAGGATAAACAACTTACCAGTTTAATAATCTTGATGAGCATCCAGTTGTTGGTGGAAGATGTCATAAGTTTAAAGAACACAGGCGCAAGACTCAAGTAGTTCTTAGGATTCTTGCGCGCCAACTCACATACCACATTCACAGCTGCCGACTGGACACCTGGTTGTACAAGTTAAGCATTGTTAAAGGTATGCTCAGTAACCAGTTTAATCAAAGTTCTGTTTCCAAAATAATGTAACATTTTAGTTGAATTTATAAGATTATGCGCTGAAAAGAGAAGTGATGACGCCTACCCAAAAGGCGTATGAAATTAGGAATGTGACTCTCAAATCCTTCAGCATAATTGAGGATTTGAGAAAATATTGAATTAGAATTCTGAACTGTATATATATTTAATATTGTAAAATAACTTTGGAAATTTTGTTTAGCTTCTTTTACTTCATGTATTTTAGGCATATTTGGGATTTGCAACAACCTAAAAGCTTATCAATTTTCTATGGTTTGATTTGATTCAAGTTATCAAATCAAATGATATAAAATTTGAATCAATATTGATACTATCAAAGCTTTGTAGACACCTATTAGTTATCAAACCTATGTTTGAGGAGGAATTCAAGGGAGAAGTTCTATTCAAGATGGAGAGAGCAAGAGGGATTGATTATTAGGGGTCTGCAAGCTTGGGTTTTTTCATTCGAGTCAAACTCAAGTCGAGTATTTCTAAAAGCTCTCGAGTTCGAGTCGAGTTTGAATATATTCGTAATTTTAAGAGTATATATTTATTTTAAATGTAAATAGGTAGGCCCTATCACATCTTTAAAATTTTAGATTTAAAAAATATATTAAAACACATGTTCTTAAAATATGAATGACACTAATTTTTATAAATATAAATACTTTTAGAAAAAAAGTTAATAAATGGGGATATCTGGTTTTAAATTAGAAATAACACTTAAAAAAAACACAATTTAAAAACAAGAACACTAAAAAAAATATAGGGCCTAATAGAAAAAATAATTAAGATGGTTTCAACACTCAGGTCTTTAAGGACATTTAAATTACACTAACAATTATAAAAAAAGTAAAAAAATGAATAAATGCATGATGGCTTGTAAATGTACAATAAGATTGTGTAGAAACAATGCACAATAATGTAAGGTAAGTGATAGTGAAGGAAGTCAATCTTAAAGGAGAGTTAGGTTAGACCTAGATAGAAACACACACTTCTCTCTTCATTTCTTCAAACACTTTTACACCTCCCACTTCTTCAAAACTTCCACAGTAGCACATTGTTTTGAATTTTCAAAAATATTACTTTTTCAGTAATGTCTCTTCATATGAAAAATAAATATTTCCGAAAATTCAAAGCAATGTGCAACTGTGGACGTTTGAAAAATAGGGAAGTGTAAAAATGTAAGAAGAAATAGAGAAATGTGTTTGTTTATATCCAGGCCTAACCTAACTTTCCTTTCGTTAGACATTATTTTATTGAGAAATTTACTTCAATTAAATTTTTAATGCTTATAAAAGTTGATTCTCATACTTTAAAATTAAAAATAATATAGCTAAAATAATATTTTTGTAAACAATATCAAATAGTAAATGCTTTTTTAATATAAATGTGGTAAGTTTGGTAAAAAATATGTATTGCAATAAATAAGATCAACATAGTTCTATAACTAAATAGTAACTAAATTAGTGCTAATTTTGTAGCTAAACGTATAAATTAATACGAGTTTGAAAATATTTAATAATTAAAATAATATATTCTTGATTTTACATTTTTAATTTAACATAAATTATTATTTTAGAAAGGGACCAGGGAAAAATAGTAAAAAGAATCATTCAATTATTTAGTATTCTACTTAGCTATTTTTATTTTCATTGCTTTGTCACGGCAATACAAGTAAACAACTTCAAACAAGTATAATTCAAAATGGACGACAATATTGAATAAATTTGCCGGTCGAAGTGGTTTTTAAAGCTCTATTACATTATTAATATGAAAAGTGAAATTAACTTTTAGCACTTTGTTAAGTAACTGAATGATTTTTACGTGGGAATGCCGATATTATCTCAATTAAATAGCCTATGTTTACTATCGCGTTTTAAAAATTGATTATTAAGTAGGCTATACATCAAGTGAAAGCTTGAAAATGATGAGCCTACAAAACTTTCGATCTTGATCTTAAAGGACTAGTTCGACTTGAAGCTCGAAATACGAGTACCGCAGAGCCCTGTCGATTAAACCTATTGGGATGATCCAAACAAATTCGTCGATCGATTAAGACTCTAACCTTTATACATTTTTGAAAAATATTTTGAGCTTTGGTTACAAATATATGTATGTCACACTAGTAATCAATAAATAGCTGTTCCTAAGTACCAGAGTCAGGATCTTCAAGTTTCTCCTTGAGCCGAGGGAACGCAGGCCTCAGCGCTTCTGGGAACCTCAGGAACACTTTGTACATCATCAGTACTGCCTTTTTGCGGAGATAGGGCTTTGTTGAGGTTAGCTGGGGAATAAGATAATATCCAACTTTAATACAAACACACTAAAAAAGACAAAGAAAATAATTTAAAATGTATTTTTTTTTGTTTAGGACATATAACATATATTTTACGGGTGTGCAAAGCTTCAAAACTTTGACTTGGCTTCGAAACAAACATCAGCTTAGACTTCACTTCAAAACAAATTTTGGTTTTGAAGATTCGCCAATAAAAATACTGACAGATAAAATACTCCATTTATGTTCAATTATTGCCATTTTGAGCTGTTTTGTACATTAGAAATTAATATTCATATGTACAAAAATTGAAGAAATTGAATTGAATGTTGTGATAGTAACTTGATTTGTCAGAGTAACATGAAATATTACACACAATTGTGCAATCACACATTTCACAAGTAATTTTAGTGCATAAAGTAATTTAAATAACCACAATATAATATTTTTAAAGCATAAAACAACTAAAAGAAAATATTCAAACTTTTGATTCACCTTCAAGAATATTTCATATATTCGATTCGAATTGAAAAAGTGGACTTCGCACACTCCTAATATATTTATTAAAAACCGGTATTCCAAGTCCTTATCACTTGCTATCACATACCCCACTATACTGCTTACATTTTAAAGAGCAAATTCAAGCAAGCTTTCACACACCTCACTCCACTGCTTACATTCTAAAGGGCAGATTCAAGCAAGCTTTCACACACCTCACTCCGCTGCTTACATTCTAGACTGTGTAGCAGAGTTATTTTTGGCCCAACAAGATTTGGAACAACTCAATTGTCCGACAGCAGTGAAGCAGCTCACCAGAGTCATGATGTCGTTGGCCAAGTCTCGAGCGAGATCTGGACTGATGAAACAAGAGAGCCCCGAGAGAGCCAGCCCTGCGTCGTATTGGTTTTGACTGTTGAGGTCCTTGCGGATCATGTTGGTGGTCAGCATCAGCAGCTAGAAGGTGAATCGGAGTTGTTACTTCAGCTCATCAGGCCAATTACTAGACTAGGACGTGGTCAAGCTTACACCAAACATTAAACTGAATAAACCATTGGGTCATTAAACAAAATTAATGTTAATATTTTTTAATAGTTTGGAAACAATACATTTTTTAACACAATTTTTATAGAAATATACTTCCCAAAATTGGGATTGTCTGCTGCAAAAATTGGCATTTTCCTATTCTGGATGGTGAAATTCATGTATTTTGACTATTATGTGTTGGTTTTCTAGCCAAGCCAAACTCGGAAGTTTATCGATACTTCATTTTACCAATATATATTTCCATACAAATACCATATTTTGTACATATGCCAAAGCAAATCAAAGATTTTAAATTTCAAACCAAATTTGAATCTTTCCTTACTAAGAGGTTACGAATCAAATATCATGCACCGAAAAAAATTGAATCAAATACGAATAGCGTATTTTAATAGCAAAAAGGCTCACTCGGTAGCATGTCTGCCTACTAAGCTAAGAGTCCCGGGTTCGATTCTTGGCATGGCCAAAAAATGTATCAGTGGTGAAATGTGTGTTAATTCTATATGTAGGTTAGTTTCAGAAAGTGCACGTTAAATACCTCAAATAAATGGGGG
>CABFWB010000674.1:39474-87479 GCA_902151455.1 Timema bartmani | reverse complement strand
GGGGGGAAATGAAACTATAGTGAAAATGTTTCTAATTGAATCTGAATTGAATATTCTATTGGTTTGTGAAAATGTTTTGAATCCAAATAAAATATTTTATCATGAAGAAGATATAAAAATAAATATAGAGTGGCCAACAGCCCGCTTCGGTGGCCACATGGTCGAAGGCATCACTCTCGCAGTAGATTAGACTGCCAATGACAAGGAAATCGAGTTTCGAAACATGGTCGAGGGATTTTTCTAAAATGACTATCCACGCTCCCTCCAAGCAAATGTGGGCACTCTTACTCTAAATATAACCTTCCTCATCCATAAAACCATTAGCGTAATTAGTACATAAGCATACGGCCGGCCTAGCAAGCCGGTAGTGGAAAATATAGGGTTTGAATAAAAAAAACTGGCCCAGGCCACAGGCTGGAAATAGTAATGGATGTAAAAAAAAAAGAGTACATAAGCATATAATCCGAATGGGTAGTAAGACGTGGTGCTTAAATAAAAGAGTGGCCAACAATGACAAAAGGCAGCTAGCTATTTTTGACCTATAAATGTCAAAATTGAAATAATCTGTCATACGTGACAGCTGAAGAACATGTGGCGTAGTGTATGGACATTTGAAAGTAAATCTAGTTAAATGTTTAGCTGTTAGATAAGGTTATTCCTCTGACCAAATACACTAGTCTATGTGTTGTTAAAGTTTAAATTCAACATGGCAAAGTGGAAGACAAGGGGGAGTGTACAAACTGCAATGAAGCCGAAATGTGACTCGGCACACTATGCAATAGGAGTATAATGTAAATGAAGTTTATGAAATTAGGAAGAAATCATTAATTTTTAATGGGAGTTATAGGATCATTTGTCTCTCATTTCCAAGAGAAACTGAGCGTATTGTATCTCCTAGGCGATCCCTCTAGTTCCGACAATCGGCGGGCACTGACCTCTGTGTCCGTGTGGAAGCACTGCGAGGAAGCCAGGTACCCTATCCTCTTGTAGGTGAACTTGGAGGAGCTCATCACCTCGATGATGTTGAACCCCGCCCAGCTGATATCATAGCCCAACATCTGGAGCTGAAACACACAAGACATCAAATGGAATTAAACAGGTGCTGAGGAACACTGAAACCAATCTCTATTTTTCTCTGTTTCATTAACAAGGGGTGTTACACACATTGATGGGCACGCGGACTAAATGTAAGGATAGTCTAGTTTGGTTTGTTGGTGACCTCGGGCTTCAAATCCTGGTCAGGTGTATGGAGTGGGTTTTTTTTCTAAATGGTTTTATGCTTTCTCTCTATACAAATATAGGTACATTTCCCCTAAATCTTACCTTCCTCATCCCTATCCTATTAACATAATAAAAAGATGCGTGCAGCCAGGACAGGAAGTAATATGTGGCAGCAAATAAACCAAAAACAGAAGGTGGGTCCATCAGAGTTGTTCAAACTCTTGACTAAGACTCAGTCGGTCTGACACCTTAGATCAATCAGTAGCATGTCCTGTCTACTGAGCGGAGTCTTGGGTTCAATTCCTGGCAAGGCCAAAAAATGTATCATGGGTGAAATGTGGGTTTCCTCTTTCACAGTGATGAAGTAATGGCCGGAGGGCTGGATGTTGTGTCTGTTCTAGATTTAAGTTAGTTTATAAGTAGTCTGCTGATATAATTAGTTGGTTCAGAAAGTGCACGTTAAATACCTCAAATAAATGAAAAATAAAATGAATGGTGTGAGAGTTTACCTGACTTTGCTAATGTCTTGATATATCCCTGTTTTTTAAGTTTGTTGCTAAGTCTCAAATAAAGAGGTTTTAAAACATAAATGAGGAAGCGATTTTGTTATCATTTGGGCAATTTGGCACAGGGCTACTAACTATTATAAAATACAAAAGGATGAGGAGTTAAAGCCCTTGACCCTGTCGAGTGTAAGTATAAAACCTATTTTGTGGGAGGGTGAAAGGCGTGACGTGACTTCACAACCAACCAAAGTATCTTTCCGCACCAACAAGAACAGATGGATCATGGAAACCGTAGACAGCGCTAGCTACTGGACAGGTCTTGCGGAAAAATCATATGTTTGGAAGTATCGGTTTTCTCGAGAATGAGTGAAATTTTTATGTTAATATTTTCAACACCCCTTCTAAGATGATGTATCGATGTTTGTTAATTGTTACATTTTATTATTTTTTGTTATGAAGCCGGCAGTTTTCTATTGAAAAATGTCAATTTTATCGATATTTGATCACTGTTAAAATCATAGAGGAGGTGTGTGTATAAAGAGTGTAACATAATCAGCATGCTTCTATTCTTGAACAAACCGTTTCCGAAAAGAAAATTTCAAAACAATAAAAAAAATTGAAGATAACTGTTTGTTCCCATGACTCTGCATTTCTATGCCAAATGAAAAAGGGTCAATCGCCTTAAGAGGAATGTCACCCACATTTTCCTGAGGATGGGATACCCCTATGGGCCTATGTCCGAGAGTAAACCTTGCTCTTCTAGGTTATATTAGGAATGCGAAGGTCAACCATTGCAGTTAGATGGAAATTAACATCACATCTGCGCACCCCCACAAAATATTTTTTTTAAAATTCAGATGTTCATATGTTTAAAAACATGAATGATGAAAGAGAATTATAAAGTCTTAGTAAGACATAAGAGGAGTTTAAGAGTTAAACTAGGTATTTTTAGCGCCACGTCTTAATGACCAGGTTATACATATATGTAGGCCCACTAATTACGGTATACTAATGTGTTAGGGATGAGAAATGTAACTGAATTTGCATGTAGGAAAAGTGAAAAAGCACTAAGGAAAAACCACCCTCAGTTCACCAAAACCCAATTTCCACTGTCATCAGCAATTCAGTATATTGCGAGAGTGATGCATTAGGCCACTTGGCCGCCGAAGTGGGTAAAATGGTATTAATATTTTTATTATTTTGTCAATCAATGAAAGTTTATCATCTCCTCAAGTATATATTGTGAGTTGTGCCTGTATTAAAAGTTAAATGTTAATATCTTGTGAATTCAACTATATATTTATTCTTCAAGATAGATAATTTCAAAGTGATATTGTGCAAATTATTATTTAGACTCTGTAATAGAGTGAAGCAAGTCCCAACAATAAGAATAACCATTGTAAATTGGGCTCAAGTGAAGGAAATAAATTAAATATGTTTTCAAAGTTAAAAGGATATGATGGATGACGTATTTTCTAGACAGTACATATGTTCAATATGTGTGTGAAAATTCTTAAAATAAAGAACTTCAAAGATGTCAAAGCTAGTCTTATTTTTTAAATTTAATTGTTATGCCTTACAATATTCTACGCTTTGTAGAATAGTACCTGTGGCCTATCATGTTGTGTTCAATGGAGTATATGTATCAATTATGATTGCGACTGGTAGGGTTGTTAGTAGAGGTGTGCAAAGCTTCAAAACTTCGACATGGCTTCGAAACAAATGTAAGCTTCAACTTTGCTTCGAAACAATTTTGGCTTCGACCATTACGAAGCTTCACCAATCAAAATATTGAGAGCTAAAATATTTAATTGATGGTCATACAGTTCCATTTTGAGCTCTTGTATGATTTAAAAATTAATATTCATATGGAAAAAAAAGAAGTAATTGATTTGAAAGTTGTGATGATAATTAATTGTATTAAAACAAAATATTACAAGCATTGTACAATAAAACAATTTCAAGCCATTTTAGTGCATAAAGTTATATATAAATAACCAAAATATATTTTTCGAACCATAAAAAAAGAAGATATTTGAACTTTGATAATATTTCATATAGGCGATTCAAGTTTGCTTTGAATTGAAAAATTGGACTTTGCAGACCCCTAGTTGTTAGCAAAATAATCACAAACTTTGACTATGGTGTCAGAGATACAATGTATTAATTTATTAATAGCCCTAAGTTTTAGTACAATTGTGTTGGCTGTAAGTGAGGATGGAAATAAACCTAGGTTATGGATACAGCCACCACTAAAATCGCATTTCAATTGGTTTAAAAATTACATTGCATCCTGTGGATAACCTTCCTTCAAGTACCAGTTTGTGATGCACATGAATAATGAATAATGACTAAATGTTGCCTTATAAGGTCAGATATGGTCAGTTACACCTCAACACTTTGTAAGAGTGTTACATAAAGTAGGACAGCATGTGACAATTACAAATATTACTGAAAATATGTTCATATATTTACTAGGGGTGGAATCCTTAAGGATATTCAAGAAAGCAAGAAAATTTCAAATTCGAAACTCAAACTCTTAAGTTTTTTCTTTTTTTCAATGTTCAAATGAAATTTGTTTTAGAACTCTAATACTGCCTACTGGTGGTTTAGAACCAATTATAATAGAGTGAACTTAACAACCAGACTCCAGACCAGTAATTTAACATTTAAATGAATGTATGGATGTTATAATGAAAAGAAAGAATGTTAACAATTAGTCACTATTAGTATTTTATATTATTGTTATATTTCAATTTTCTCCAATGTTAATAATTTGTTCCAAGATTTGGAATCAAGATTCAAAGGTAAATTGGATATTCAGATTCGTAAAATAGTGGATTCCACCAAAAACTCTAATATTAATATGTAAAGCCATGTGATATCCAGTTGCGTAAAATGTTATCAATGTGTTTTCTAAATCTTTCTTCCTAAAGTAGATAATATATGTATAAGTATCCGAGAGCAGCAATAAAAGAACTTGATTGTTTATCTAGACTATGTTGAGGGCAACCAAGCGGAGATAGCTGCTGCTCTTTGTTAAGAAATAACGGGATGGTAAGGACTACTTTCTCTACCCCTGGTCAGTGAAGCCTGGCGGTGGAAGGCTTGTAGTAATTGGGAGACACATGAACTTTGACTCCCATGTTACAATGGTGAGATTGAAGACGGCCGGTTCACTGGCACATGATCAGCACTTAACACAAATAGGCACTTGGTTCTGCTGTTATCAAGCAGAGGTTTGCAACAGATGAAAAATGGAAAGAAAAAAAAAGTTTTATATCATACATTTAATACATAATATAAATTAGAACATATTATTAAGTGTAATGGGGGCCTACATTTAAACTGTTAAAGCTTACCTAAATTGATTATTTAACTATTTCTCATGTAATATAGAACTAGAATGTGTGTGTGTGTGTGTGTGTGTGTATTTTCTCATGTAATATAGAACTAGAATGTGTGTGTGTGTGTGTGTGTGTGTGTGTATGTATATATATTATACACACATTTATTCAAATTTAAAAAGTTTATTAGAATTGATTACTTGGTTATATTTTATATATTTGTTTTAATTTTATACAGAACAATTACATAATCAATTCAGATAAGTTTTATCTGTTTAAAGCATAATTTAGATTATGTACTTATTGCCTGTATAGTGTGAAAATAGAGTTTCAGTAACTGGTTTGAATAATACATTTGTTCTGTTGTTTTTTGGGTTATTCGAATATTCACACTAATTGGAAATAAAGAAGGAAGGTAGAATTTATAGAAAATGTACCTGCATTTTAAGATAAAAACTTTTCAGTACACGAGCTTGGGATTTGATCCCTGGACCCCTGTCAGGGGCAAATCCATCTAATAACTAAAGCTGTCCAGCCACCGGTTAAGAGTTCCTTGTCCCTATTTTTGTGAAAATCTAAAAAAATTGAATTCAAAACCTTATTGTTTGATCAATAAGTTTTGAATGAATTTCAAATCCAAAAAATTTAAAGAATCTTGTTTTATATCCATTACATAAAATAATATATGTATTTTTAGCACCAGATCTTACTATCCATTTGGGTTGTACACTTATGAACTAATTACGCTAATGGGCTAGAGATGAGAAAAATTGACCCTATAAAACTATGTAATCACACATAGTCTTTGTTGTTGAGCTTGATAGAGACTATATTTATAATGAAAGGGAAGTGAAGGTTTGAATTTCAGCGGGGTGTAATGAAGGTACCCTTCTATCACTAAGGGCCAGTTTCATAGTCAGATTTAGTACGCCTCAAGTGCGGCGCTATACTAAATACAAGACGTCACTTACCTGAAATTGAATGGAATGGGCCAGTTTCATATGTGAAACTGGCCCATTCCATTTTGGTCTAGGTAGGTGTCGTCCTATATTTAGTATCGACTCGCACTTTAGGCATGCTAAGTTTGACTATGAAACTGGCCCTAATACTAGTGCATTCCCCACTAAGTAACCCTCTTAATGCTCAGCTCTTAGAATAAATTGTTAGTTACGTTATTGAATGTACTAATAAAAAAAACAAGTTATTCCCATTTATATTTTGGCCTACTATGAAAATAATTTTTACAACTCTTATTCTATGTTTTCAGACTATTTAATATAGTCTACCACATGGTATGTGCTTAAAAAGACTATTTATGTTCACTACAGTGGTGTGATAGTCGCCCCCTCCCCCAAAAGTATGTTTTTAAGTGTTATCCATCAGCCAACAAGTAGAAAAAAATCTTTACAATCCCTGCAGTTAGTCCTGTGTACACAATACCCAAGGAATCAGATAATGGATTTTTTAAAGCCTAAAGATAAGTTAAAATAGCTATGAGATTTTATTCAAGAAAAATTTTAGTTAAATAACTTGAATAAATTGGTTTGTCTAAAAACTAAATCAAGATATAAAATGTTGTGTTTAACATAAATTGATTGATTAAATAAAAAATTTTACATTTTGCCAAACGCATTGTATAGATATTTACTGCCCAATAAAATTCAACAAGTAAAAAAAAGAAGTTTTAAGTGTGTTTTTTACAGATTTTTTTAGCACCGCGTCTTACTACTCGTTCGGGTTATATGCCTATGTACTTATTACACTAATGGCTTAGGGAATAGGAACGGTTGAGAGGAAGTGCACCCGCATTTGCATGGGAGGAGAGTGGAAAACCAAGAAAAAACCACCCTCAGTGCACCTAACTGGGATTGAACCCTTATCTCCCCATCTTCGGCAGTTTAGTCCAACACGAGAGTAGCGGTCACCAAAGCGGGTTAAAATATGTTGAAGTCATTCAATGTAATGTCACGTTGAGCTCTGTGAAGTCAACGGCTGGCCAACTCGATTCTCAATAGTGATTAAAGTTTTATTTATTTTATAATCCATATTTTTGTTTGGTTAAGACAACAAAAATTGTTATTTGTTGGCAAAGTAAGCTCTTTATTATATGGCACAATGAGGGTGTGTTGTTGGATAAAGTTATTAGAGCAAAAAATTATGAATATCATGGAGATACTACTCAACCCAACACTAAGACATGTAAGAAATAATATTGAAAAAGTCTTAATAAAGACCATGCATGTAGCTGTGTAAATATTAAATGAATGAAGTAATATTTGTTAAGAATAGTGAGGCATTGATACTTTTTACTTCATCTAACTTTAATGTTAAGCCTATAGTGCTTATAGCTATTTGGGCACAGCTAAAGTTGTATTTAACCTAATTATTCTAAAATTATATTGTTAAAAAGCTTGTTGCTGAATAAAGTGCTTGATACTTGAGAGTTGACTAGTTATTAGATGTCAACCAAAACACTAAATGCAATTATTCAAAGGTAAAAAAGATATATAATGAGATTGAAGGCTAGTTATAGAAAAATCCTATGTTTAAACAACTGTAAATGAGCTCAATTTTCAATTTACAAATGAGAGAGTTATTTTTCAGGTGTAAGTGGTTCCGTTATCTCTATTTTCAATCATACTTACATATGTAAGCTTGGCAACAGCATTTGACTTGACGGCGATGTTGTCTTGTCGCAGCTCCTGTTTGATTTCCTCGATACATTGTGCGATGTACTTTGCCTGGTATCGGCAAACAGAACAATGTAAGAATAGGCTAATATATTTATATATAAGGCCAAACATAGTTACAATAAAGATGATTTAAATAGCAGGTAAATTATAAAATAACACTTGCCTAGGGGCCTATTTTCAAAACAGATTAGCATAAAGATGGGGAAAATCTGTTTGAAATATTTGAGTGCAGCAATATATGTATTACAAAGTTTTGTTTTCTTTATAAAGATGATGATGTTGCAATTCACTAAATATGAGGCAATTATAAAAAGTCCTCGAGTCTTATTTTTCTGCCTCTGATAAATACGCCCTAGACTTATAGTTAAAATAAATCACCATTATAAGGTTTTGAAAGTAAGCTAACAAAGATATACACTAGTGATATGAACTTAATTTTACAGTTCTCAAAACAAAGCATAAAGGCTGTGGAGTCGGAAGAAATTTGGGTGGAGTCAGAGCTGGAGTTGGTAAAAATGTGCCAACTCCAATTCTGGCTTCAAAATATAAACTTGTAATACTATAACAATATGTGGTAACCATAAGTTATCATTTTAATTTCATACTTTTTTAATTCTTTAAGATCAATATTTGTAATATGAATCGACAAATTTATTTAAATATAAATTCATAATGTCAAAGAAGCTTCCCATGAAGTCATCTGTATTGAAACATTTTATTGCAATACATTTTTTATTACTAATTAATATTACACATTAGCCATTTATGAAGGAGTCAGAGTTGGAGTAGGACAATAAAAAAATAGAGGAGTCGGAGCCAAAGGCTTGGCGTACCAACTCCGTAGCCCTGCAAAGCATTCAACTTCTAAATACAGGATGTTTCAGGAGGAAAGATCTATATTCTGGAAGGTCATATTATTAGTCATTCTAAGGAAATAAGTTTATACGAACATACGTCCTATTCTTAATGGTTTCTGAGATGAAGCTATTTACGAAACATCAATCCTTGAGTACTTTGCAAATGTGATGGAAAAACTTTAAAAGTCAACATTTAAAATAAGCCAAAAGTGATGGTTAAAAAAACTGTAACGTGCTAATCTTTGATAAGTTTTTATTTTGAGGCCGGAGTCGGTACTTTTTTACCAACTATTGACTCCATAAAAAATTGCTTCCGGCTCCATATCCCTTATTTGCATGTAAACTGGGTCTGCAACACTTTGATAATCATCTCAAAACTAGTTAGACAAAAATGTTAGAATAGACTAGATATATTTATTTAGCACCGCGTCTTACTACCCGTTCGGATTATACGCTCAAGTACTGATTACGCTAATGGATTAGGAAGGTTGAATTTAGAGGAAGTGAACCCGCATTTGTGTGGAGGGCGAGTGGAAAACCATTTAGGAAAAACCACCCCCAGTTCACCCGACCGAGATTCGAACCTCAATCTCCCCGTCCTCGGTGGTCGAACTCAACACGATTAGCGCGTTAGCCAACTACGCCACCGAGGCGGGTGACTAGATATAACTCCTTTTCACAGGACATTTGAAGCAACTTGAGTTACAAGGCTAGGTTTTAGAGATAAATTTTGTTATTTTAAGTCATTAAAATAAACCCAACATTCGATCATGCACATATCGAGAATTTTCTTTCACGGGGTGGGGGAGGGGCCTCATTATTTAAATATTGCTCGACGAAGGCGGTCATCTCAAGACTAATACGCGGGGGGATGGGAATGGATGAATCTGACCTGCATGAAGAGAAAAATACATCAAAATTTCATTCACAAAAATATGTTGAAGTAGACCCATTCTTGTATTCACTAATAATTTATATACTTTTTATGATTTTTAATAGAAAATATACTAATTTTACATACATTTTTATAAAAACTAATAAATTTTCTATTCAAAGTCATAAAAAGTAGGCTATATTAATTAGGCCTATTAGTGAATGCAAGCATGGGTCAACTGTAATATGGTCCTTTACAAAATTTTGACATATTTTTATCTTTGTGTGTGGAGGAATTCATCACTATATTACATCTTATTATTCACGATGTTTAGTCTGGTTAAGAAAGTGAAACTGAAATTAATTACTACTGTATTATTTTAGAAATGTATTACTATAAGACAAGATATCATTACAAGATAATTTTATAGTTTTTAATTTTTTTTTATAATTTTTCATACTAAAACTTCTTTCAAAGGGGAAGTAAAGCGGTTGGTCCCATGTCGATAGTGGATTGTAAAAGAACCATGAAAGGTATGTGAACATATCTTTACCGAAAAAATTGGTAACCTTTCGCGCTCGATCATAGAAATTCAGTGTGTAAGGCAACTGAGAATCGTCACACTTTCTTAACTCACCTAGTGTATGAGATTACTACCAGATCTTCTAGGCAGCACCAACCGGCTGAGTGTATGCCCAGCACTAAGTGTATAGATATCACATCAAACCAAACTTTGGGTTGATGACTTAAAAAGATCCTAACATAACCTAATCTAGCCTGAAATGGCGAATATAATTTTGGATGGATCAATACATTTATAGAATAGTTATTTCTATTAAAAGTTATCATGTGTGTATGCTGAGAGACACATTTAAAGTAATTAATTATTTAACTAGCCAATCAAAATATTTTCCCGGGCGATCCTTTCTTGTGTATTATGGAAGAAAATATATTAATGCAAATGAAATTTTTTTATAAAAAAAACTTAATCAAAAGGAACCATAAACCTTCTTTACCCCAACAGGCTAAACCTTGGTATAGGCCCTATGTTAAAAAAAATTGTAACATTTTGTTGAATATTGCTTAATTTTAAATATCCTACAAGGTATAACATTACTTAAGGTATTTTGAGAAGTGAGGCAAGCCTATATTATTATAACTCACCTCATTATCTTTATTGTTACGAATTCCACGAACTAAATCCGTCAAGTTCTTGTCAAACATACGCTCCAGATTTCCTTTGACTTTTCTCAGAGCCATGTCTAGAGTTCAAGATCCTCCCACAGTTAGTAGTTACACTTTCAATATTATCCTTAACTAAATAAAGTATAAACAACAAACTGTAACACATTTATTTTTCCTCATTTTAATTCTTTCTAACGA
Source organism: Timema bartmani (assembly GCA_902151455.1). Classification (NCBI taxonomy): domain Eukaryota; kingdom Metazoa; phylum Arthropoda; class Insecta; order Phasmatodea; family Timematidae; genus Timema; species Timema bartmani. Next base: position 76,598 of record CABFWB010000674.1, on the reverse strand, counting down.
ATTTGCTTTTACAGCAAAAATAGTATGTTATTAATTCATATTATTATTATGATTAACATTGGATTACTTATGTCGAGGTCATGTGACGTTTACGTCTGTCCGATATTACCCGTACCGCACCTGTACTGCGACAAGTGAAGGAAGTTGTTTTCTGTAATTTTGCTTGATTTTATTTTAGTGAAAATATTAGTTGTATAAAACTAATATTGCAAATAAAAATAAATATTTACTAAAGCGTATTCAGTACAAAATTATTTTAATTTTATTTAATATTAAAACGATGGAGATGGTTAAAATATTTTCTTCTTTAGCAAGTAGTTTTTTATTTAATGTTGGCTAATCTGATTCAAAGTGGAACTAGATTTAAATTGGAAATAATACAATTTCGGTTTAAAGAGTACTCTTAAAACGTTTATTGATCATCAGTTAAATTTATTTTGAAAAAAGAGTTTCAATAACAATTACTTTACTTTAAAGGCTAATGAATTCTCTTAAAAACGAAAGTACAGACTTTTACTATTTTGCTAAACAATCTCAACAAAAAATAACTTTCGCCCTAATTTGCACATTATTATATTCTAAATTCAAATGTAAGTTCCAAAATTAAATAAGTCTCTTGCGTCAAAGGTTATAAGTTTAGAGAGAATTTAATACACCAATAAAGCTATAATTAATAATTGTGTTTTACAATGAACTGGAAATTAACAGAAGGTTCTGTGGCAACTATTATGAGAGGTGGGGTAGTGGATTATCCTTTAATGCAAATTTTGGGCACAAAGAAAATGGGTAATCAAGGAGTAAATGAAAGGTATCGATTGTTGGTTTCAGATGGTCGGCATTGCAATAGTTTTGCAATGTTAGCTACTCAGTTAAATGAAAAAGTGTTATCAGGAGAGCTGTGTGATTATACAATTGTAAAAATAGACAAACATATCACTAGCATGATCAATAATGCTGGGAAAGGAGACAAACGTGTAATGATTATTATGGATTTGACTGTACTCACTCATGGCTCACAAGTAAGATCACAAATAGGTAATCCAATTCCCTATACAGAAGGAGCAAATAATCCCACTGATTTCATCCAGGAGACTCAAAGATACAGAGTGAGATCTGAGAACCCAACTAATCAACCAGCAAGAAAAGAAATGTATAACAACGGCCAAATATCTGTCACTGGCAGTGGAATGACTTCTTATCCTTTTGAAGGCATGAAAACTCAACCTTTGTCATCAGTGAATCCATACCACACATCTTTGACACTCAGGTCAAGAGTTACATTGAAGACTCCAATAAAAACATGGAACAATACTCGGGGCAGTGGGAAGCTTTTCTCATTTTCACTAGTAGATGAAAGTGGAGAAATACGTGCAACAGGCTTCAACGAGCAAGTAGATCAGTTCTACGATATCCTTGAGGAAGGGAAGGTTTACTACATAAGCGAGTTCATTGTCAAACCAGCCAACAAGAGTTTTTCAAATATTAAACACGACTTTGAGATAACGTTGTCCAAATTGACCAGCATTGCACCATGTCATGATGAGAAAGACATTCCTTTCACCAGGTTTAATTTTTTGCTCATCAACACATTGTCAGAAGTTGATATTAATTCTATTGTTGATGTTATTGGTGTTTGTAAGAATGTTGGTGATGTTGTAATTTTCACTTCTAAGACCACCAATATGGAATTAAAGAAACGTGAGATAACGTTGGTTGATCACTCTAATACTTCAGTAAACGTTACTCTGTGGGGTGAACAAGCAGAGCAGTTTGATGGCAGTCTGCAGCCAATAGTTGCCATCAAAGGAGGTCGGATGACCGAGTTTAGAGGAGCCCGGAGCATTTCCCCAATGACCACTAGTATTGTGCAGGTGAACCCAGATATAGCTGATGCGCAGAGACTCAGGGGGTGGTTTGACAACTTCGGATCCAGGTTGAAGACCAAGAGCATCTCGGCCCGTTGTGACTTGGTAGGGGAAGGTTTCAGCGGCAACTGGATGACATTGCAGGAAGCTAGACACGCTCAGTTGGGTACTTCAGACAAACCCGACTATTTCAGCTGCAAAGCTATGGTGACCATGATACGCTCAGAGAACGTCGTCTACAAAGCCTGTCCAAATGGAGACTGTAATAAAAAGGTGATTGATCTGGGAAACAATCTATATAAGTGTGAAAAGTGTAATTGTGAATACCCCAATTACCAGTACAGACTCCTGATAGGTGTGTGTTTGGCAGACTGGAGCACCAGCCTGTGGGTCACCTGTTTTAATGATGTAGCTCAAGAAATTCTGGGTGCCACAGCCCAGGAAGTTGGGTTGTCCGAAAACAATAATCGGTTTTTGTATGAGTCATACTTCAGGAAACCACTTTTCAACAATTTTATTTTTAGACTGCGTGCCAAGACAGAAGCTTATAACGACGAGAAGAGATTGAAATTCACAATTGCTAAAGTGATGGCTGTAGATTTCAATAAATATAGCAAATGTCTACTTGGAAGTATCAAATCAATTTTAGGTCTTAAAATACGTTGATGTAAATGTATATTTAGCATTTTCTGTTATAAAAAAATGCAGTTTTATTATTATTTGTTAAACAATTTCCTGTTAATATTTTAAAGTTGAGAGGAATGAAACCTGTGTTTTGATTTGTTAATAAATAAACTTTTAATAATGTGTTTCAATGTAACTTTTAAAAAACATTCAGTTTTTTATCTAAACTTTTTTTTCTTTGTTAAATAGCTATAAAGGACAATATATCATAATTTAATTGAGATATGAAGAGGCCTGCATTTCAATTCAAAATTATTGTATGGTACTCTATATTAATGACACTTATGGAGGTGTAGTATGTAATCAGGATTTTAGTGGATAAGAAATGGTTAAAATTTTGTAGCAATAATTTGAAGGTTTAGATATAGGGTCTAATTTATTTCCTATGACTTATAGCTGTATTTTTTTTTTTTTTGGCAATGAGGTGGCCCAATGGCTAAAGAGTTATAAATATAATTTAAAAAAAAATCAAAGCTCTTTATGGTAGACGAGTCATATAGTATTAATTATGATTTTAACCCTTTTATTGTAAAAACCATTTAGTTGCTTTTAAAGTCTATGGATCACATACTTGATATAAACGATAGAGGCACAATTTAAATTTGTTCAATATACGTTTTCCATAAAACATTGTATTTGCATTCTTGGGCACTAGTGAATCGTGAACACCATTAAGGCCAAAAACCATATTTTTTGAAAGGGTGTGGACAAAATTAAAAGTAGTGTTGAAATACTAACAGCTAGGTACTGCAATTTCTTAATAATAATTCAGATAATAAGACACTACTGAATTTGTCTAAAAATTATAAGTTTCTATGAAGAATCCCTTTCTTTGTTGAGATGTTAGATATATTATATTTTTAAAAAGACCTGAACATCTACAAGGGCCATTATTACATGTAAGTCTCGCAAAATTAAGATGCTCATTGTGGCTGTTCAGAGATATGTTTACATGTTTAATCAATAGGAATAAGTTCACCATTATAATTTTAATACCTTTCGAGAGCAATAACTCGTTAACTTTCGAGATCTCTGTATCTTCTTGTACATAAAAGTGTGATAAGAATAAATAAGATTCACTATGAACAATATGTGCATCCTTGTCTCTTTTCTTCTTCTGCTACCCCCATTATATTATTTGGATTTTTTCTTTTTTAAGGATTTTCCTTGCAGATCTCATTTCATAGCTCCTCCTGAATAGGTTTTATAAAACTAAAGCTGGTTTGAAGACTGTTTACATATGATATAGTGTTTATCTATTTATTTATTAGTCCAACACTTTACCTCAGTTGGATTTGTGTCTAAATACTGAGTATAAGGTCTCGGGTTCGATTCCTGGCATGACTGAAAAATGTATCATTAGTGAAATGTGGGTTTCCCCCTTCACAGTGCTGAATTAACGGCCAGGGGTTGGATGTTGTGTTTGTTTTAGATTTAAGTTAGTTTATAAGTCGTGTGCTGATATTATCATTCAGTTCAGAAAGTACACGTTAAATACTTCAAATAAATTACATTTATATTGGTACCTACAGTAGAGCGTCGATTAACCGAACGCCTGTTTTAAATAATGTAACATGGCAAATGAATGACGTGCGAGACATTAAAAAAAGCCCGCGCGGCGATGTCGTGTAATGACCTTGCGCACCACACCCGATTGTATGATGCTCGCCACTACTTGCATTCCTCCACTCCTCGTTTTGTTATTGCCACATCAGTTGTTGTGTCAAACAGTTCTGTGATCTTTTGTTCGCAATAGAATGTAATTATGGTATGATATATTATAGGCCTACTTTGTATCAGGTTGATAAATTTAATAATAAAAATGTTTTGCAATGATTATTGTATTTTTTTTGCCATAGTTGTTTCCTATATTTTTTAACGGTTATTCTTAGTGTTATTTAAGATATAATACTGAAATTTGGTGTTGTGTTTATTTATCAGAACAATTTGACTATCCAAACTACCCTTGGTCTCTATTAGTTCGGATAATCAACTCTCTACTGTATATCTTTTTACTTTCAGGTTGGCTTACCTTCTTATCACTTATACTGTTATCATACCATATAAATATATATATTGATCATGAGAAGACTAATATCAGTTGAATCAAGTCACTTTGCCCTAATTAAGGCTCTCTTCAGCCAATATTCCAGTCCTTATGAAGTTATTTGTAACCAAATTAGAAAATAACCAATGCATCAGCACCCACCTGGCTAGGTTATCAGGGGAATCATGGCCGTATAGAGCCGATAGTTGGCATAAACAAGAGGAATCAACAGTAAGCTTCATTACTTTTCGTGCTAAAAAAATATTCAAATTTAAGTTTTAAAAGTAAAAAGTTAAAAAAAAAAAGGTGGAAACTTATTTAAGGTGGGGATGTATGGAATGCAAGAAAAAGTCTGTTTTTTTGCAGTTTTAAAGCAAAACTTTTTTGGTCAAAAAAAAAATGTTCCAGTAGAAATTTAGAGTTTAATTTTTTTCATATGGTGATATCAACAGTTGTTGAATATCTGTCATGAGCATAGCGGGATTAGATGAAAAACTTTTAAATGAAGAGAAAAGTTGTCACTAAATTCCAGGATACCCTTGACAGTTTTATTCAACAACTCTTAATGGCACCATGTGAAGAAAAATAAACTATGTTTATACTTAAGCACCATTTGATTTATTTTGAAGAAAAAAAGTTTTGCTATAAAAACACTTATCTTTTTCCTCCAACCCCCCTCAATTCTTTAGTGTCTACTCTCTTTCCACTTTTAGATCAGCTGAGATATTTTTTATACATAGTATTTTAGCTTGAAGAATACTAAATTGTGGTAATTTATAGTATAATCTCAAAATAAATTCTATTAAATAAAAAACTCAAAATGAATGAAATTTTTTTTTTGGTTAAATCCTGTGGTTCCCACAAATAAACCCCAAAAGAAATTCTTAGCAAACTGCATCAAAGTAAATTACATAATCTGTTGCAGTCTCCTTAAACTTTGTTATCATAGCCGCACCAATACATGTGTTAAATAAGATTTTTTTTACCAATTAGGTAATTTATACCCTTCATTAACTATGAAAGATAGCAAGATTACCTTGCATGGTACCATTATGGCGCGCCTCATAAAATAGTATCATAATGTATTCTGTCAAGGTAAGACTACTACTTTATAGGGTAAATTGAATGTACATTTAATTCACGCTGAAAGGTAGAAAGCTTACTTCGCTTGGTTCTACTGTAGTTTCGTACTCAAGATAGAGCCATAACGCAATCGGTAGGTTCTTTAGTTATTTTCAGTCCAATTTAAAGTGTACCAGAAAAAAGTTTTTTTTTACTTTACCCTTGAATCGGAATCCTGGAAGACATTAGAGGAAATATAATATAATAATAGAAAATACTATTATTATTACTAGCATCGCGTCTTACTACCCGTTCGGGCTATATGAACGCAATGGTAGGGTGATTGCGAGATGAAATGGAGGACCTACAGTTTAACATGGAATCCGAACCACCGTAGAGGCCTGGCATTCCACACATTCACAAGTTGTGATTAATACACGTCTTGTCAGAGGTGAAGGAAGGGTTCAGCAATCAGATAAATCCGTGCCAAAACCAAGGTTTGAACCCCGTAACCTCAGCACAGAAGTCTGACACCTTACCCCTAGACCACCAGGTCACCTTAATACTAATTTTAACATTCTTTCTTGTAATCTATTCATTATAACATTAATATATCCAGTTAAGTGTTAAATTACTGGTCTGGGGCCTGGTTATAAGTTCATCCTACAATTATAATTTGTTCTAAGTCCCAAGAAGAAGTATTAGAGCTCTAAAACAAATTTAACTTGGATAAAAAAAAATCATACACAAATGTAACATATTTGGTTTTGTGAATGAACACAAAATTTGACTTGATTAGACCAGAGTGGAGTAGTAAAAAACATTTATTTAAAGGCTCGGACAAAATGTATGATGGAGTTTGCAGTCTGTCAGTGTGGTCCACCTTTCATGACTAGCTGGACAATTTTCATAATGGAGCAAACATGACAAGCCAAAAGCTTCCGAATGAAGTTGTTGCTTGTTGGTTACCAACATTAAACAAGTAACAATTTTTATTTTTAGCATCGTGGCTATCTGTTCAGGTTATATGCAAGTAACAATTTTAATTTTGAAAAATTACCAAGAACTGCTTTAAAAGTACAATTTAGTAGTATGTATTTATAATTAAAGTGTTTGACAGGGTAACCCAGTCAGGAAAATTTCTGCCTAGTAAACTTAGGGCTCCAAGTTTAAATCCTGGCATAGCCAAAAAGTGTATAGTTGGTGAAATGAGGATTATCTCATTCACGGTGATGAATTGACAGCTGAGGGTTTGGTGGTGTGTGTGCTAGGTTTAAGGTAGTTAGGGCGGAGGCTGTGGGAAGGCCCATGTGACACAGGAATTCAACAAAAAGGTGCCTTCATACAGAAACATACACATACATACTTGTAAAACCACACAATAATAATGATGATTATACCAATATAGTTAGAGAGGTAACCAGTTTTTGTGATAATGCAGATTTGGTGTTCTTCCTTTTTTTATCCCTGCAATTCTTTGATCATAAGACTTTTTTTTTGTGATAATGCAGATTTGGTGTTCTTCCTTTTTTTATCCCTGCGATTCTTTGATCATAAGACTTTTTTTTTTCCAATTTAAACATGTCTAAAAACAGGATGCATCTTAGAATCAGTTATTTCTCTATCAATGCTCTCAATATATTATGGGATAGCAAAGATAAAGGCGGCTCAGACGAATCAGACTTTGAATGTGAAGTAGACTGATATTGATTCAGATGCATATATTGATGGCTCAGAAGAATCAGGCTGAAATTGATTCAGAAGGAAGAGATGAATAACATATCTCCTGGTAAATAAGGTACTATTATTATTGGTCAGTAAAGTGAATTTTGTAATAAAATATTTCTTAAATATAGGATATTTTAGTGTTAAATTTTTATTTATTTTCTTCAAATCAAAGTTATTTTTTCTGTTGGCGGTACTGAAAAATTAAGGTGTCTTTTACAATCAATGGAGCTATAACGTTAAAAAAAACTATATTTGAGATTAGCAGGGCAGAAGGGAACAGGTTGTGGGGTCATGTGTTTAACTACACTGGTGTATATAATCAAATAAACATTGCAATCTTGAGATAATGAGGCAAAATCAGCGCAAGAAATGTTTAAAACAAATTCAAGCAATTGTTAAATTATTCATCCTCATTTAGCATGCTGCTTACCATAAAAGGTAGCAGTCTAACCTTGACATATTAAACTATGGCCGTGTCTTATAAGCTTTACCACAGTGGAATATTGCAAGGTAAGTTTGCTACCCTACAAAGCAAATAAGGGGTACTTTTAACAGTAAAGAATGATTTTAGTTTTGATATATCTGTTCTATTGTTGTATTGTACAAGCCACACATTATGGTATAAATCAGAGGTTTCCAACTTAAATGTGCCCTAGGGCCACAATTTAATTCACGAGTCTAGCGGCAGGCCGCATAGTAATCAGGCTTAGGGAAATATGACTCTCGCAGATACACAAGTTGTTGGACATCTTAGCTCTGTCGGTAGCGTGTCTGCCTACTTAGCTAAGGGTCCCGGATTGGATTCCCAGCATCGCCGATCCTAGTCTTAAGATAGATTATAAGGCATATGAAGCTACGACAGGCCTAGCCAGCCGATGGTGGAAAATATGACTTGAATAAAAACTGACCCAGGCCATGAGCTGTAAACAGTAATGGATGTAAGTAAGGATACACAAGTTATTATAAAAATAGAGTGCAATTGAGTTTATTTCTGAATGAGCATTAGTTGATTCTTTCATTAATTTTTCCCCACACAAGTCAAAACTTTCCGTTCCTCGGCTAAAAATCAATTTTACTACAGTTTTCCAATAAACTTTGCAAGCCGCAAAAATGGCATCATGGGCCACCAGTTGGAAACCCCTGAGCTTTAGTCACTGCTCTAATAACTTAAGTTTAAAATTAAAGATAGGGTGAATCTTGTATCGAATTTGAATCTTAAACTTTCTTTTGAATTTCAAATCCAAATTCGAATCTTTAAAAATGATAAATTTTTGATAGTAGACAAATACTTAAAATTTAATTTAAAGAAAGGGTGCTGAAGACTAGTGTCATTGACAGATGATATTTTGTTTGCCATGTCTATTACACCTTAAACAACAAAGATAATACTTTACTAGGAAATTAATTTCATTACTTCAATTTTGTCCTTTTTGTGATTGTTATTTTTCTAATTACTCAAGTATACATAATTACTTTTACAAATTGCTTAAAATTGTTAAATCAAATTAGGGTCTTCATAATTTGTATCCAAAGGTACTTTTTTGAGATTTTTACGAATCTTTTAACTCTAAAATACCATAATATTTGAAAATCTGAGCATCCCATCTCTATTTAAAACAAATAATCATTGTCTGGCCATTAAAAAAGTTTGTATTTTCAACTCTTCCCTAGAAGTGCATCACTTCCCAAAGTCCACTAGCGTATGAATATATTATACATCGAGAAGAGTGGTGGGTGTATCACAAAGATTGAGGTTATAGGGAAATATTCATAAGAGTTTAACATCTTTAAAGTTTTCGCTTTGAAATACAGCTTTAACATTTCACTACCAATAATATAAGTGATTTAGCCAACCATATTTTTAACACCGTTTTAACTCTTCATTTAATTAATACTTTTAGAGGTCAGATTAAGGTCAGATATGTAATCAAGTTTTCCTAATGTGATAATTAATTTAAATCACCTAGTATTTTATACATGGTTCCCTGTGCTCCGCAGCTGAAGTGGTGATGGGTCGCTCGTGAGTGAGAGATGAGAACAAGTGGCTATAGCTTCTTGAGCGGATTGTTCAAGACGCTATTACACATTATGTCATCACGGGTCTAGATATTTGGCTAAATTAGTTTGTACACACCAATCACATTTTATTATAGAACAAATAAACATAGTTTTTCTGTCGTACATATATTAAGAATAATACTTAGCTCAGTTAATATAAATATCACACCTTAACAGTTAATCAAACACCTTAGCTCAGTTGGTAGTGCGTCTGTATACTGAGCTAAGAGTCCAGGGTTCGATTCCTGGCATGGTCGAAAATTTTATTATTGGGGAAATGTGGGTTTACCCTTTCACAGTAATGATTTAACCACCGGAGACTGTATGTTGTGCCTGTTTTAGTAATAAGTTAGGTTATAAGGCATATGTAGTTACAACAGGCCTAGCCCAGGCAACAGGCTGGAAACGGTACTTTATGTAAAGTAAGTCTTAATGGTTAAAAATAAGTAAAAAAGGTGATAGTTAAAATAAAACTAAAACAATGAAATATTACCTCTTATATGAACAGCATGAGAGAAAACATCTGGAAAAAATGAGGTAGGTTTTGGAGTGGGGGGGTAGTCCCCACAAATCATTTGTTCAGCAATGGGAGTGGAAATGGGAATGACTCACTTATGCTCCTAGCTCTACCGGTAGTTTCGAGAACAAGAGCTAAGCTCTTAAAGGGAGCAAATCAAAAGAGTGAGTAATATGACTAATTTGGGCGTGCCTATGTCAGCTAGATTGCTCCATCTAGCTGATTTAACCTATCCCTAGTCTGAAGGCCTTCACAGCCTACTTGTATATTTACACTTATGGGGCAAGAAATGAGTAAGGTAAAATTTAGTGTATCCACCTTTATATGGAAAAAGGATAACCATTTATAAAAGAAAACAAAAACCTTGGAATACACTGCTGGGGTTCATAAAACCTTGGCACACACCGCTGGGGTTCATAAAACCTTGGCTACACACCGCTGGGGTTCATAAAACCTTGACACACACCGCTGGGGTTCATAAAACCTTGGTACACACCACTGGGATTCATAAAACCTTGGCACACACCGCTGGGGTTCATAAAACCGGCCTTAGTCACTGGCAACCTTGATGAAGTTGATTTTTTGTTTTTAAGATGATATTTCCACCAAAAAAAATTCTGAATGTACGTTTTATTTCCATTTCTTTCAAAAGGGGCGTTTTAATTTTCGACAGTAAATAAAAAGCAATTGAGTACAATACCATTCATTAAAAGTGACAGAAAAATTTATAAGAAAGGTATGCCTGGATGACACTGTAAAGTTAATCTTTTATAGTTTTAAACATTTAAAAAATTAGAAAAACTTGAATAAATTAATCATATAAATTGCCCTAAGGTGTCCAGCAACATTAAACTTCAAATAACCTCTCATAAGAATTTTCTAAAACTAATAAAAACAAGGTCCTAGCAAAGCTAGCACAAATATTTATGAAAATATAAATACATTTACAAGCAAGCAAATGTGTGTAGCTGCATGTAAAAAAAGAACAAAAATGAGATTTTGCTAAAGATAAATATAAAAAAAAGCTACACATAGAATTGTTTGGGAAAAAATGTGATGTGATTTATGGAATAATTAAAATAGAAACTATATAGCAAATCTACATGTTTTATTTTTCAACAACTTTCAATGTAAATGATTGAGAAAATGAATTATATATCTAAATACAAGTATTTTTCTAAAATTTAATTCAATTTTGTATTCAAAAGAAAACATTAAATAAAAAAAATTGGGTATTGTATGCAATATTATTTCTTTCATTTACCCTCCTCATTAATAAACAATACATTCTTTCAAATATTTTCTTTAAACAACTTATCCCTACAGTAAATTTATATTTGAAAGCTTTTGAAAAGATTATTTGAAAAGTGAAAATTATGATGTTTGGAATTGGATTTATGTGAAAATTTACCATGAATTATTTATTTAAACTACACCATTAATTTTGTAATGTCTCAAATTTAAATGTGAAGTGAATAGTGAAACTAAGAGAGTAAACAAAGGCTTGCACAAACAGCAGAGAATTAATGATTAAAATTCTACAAATAAAATGCAATACACCACAGTATTTTTTTGCAGTATATGAGACCCCCTTTTCAGTGAAAAGAGCAGGACACTTACCCCTTCAAGGGTTTGTTTTGTAATATATTTTATTCATTTCAGTATAAATTTGTCAATTATGTTAAATATTATGCTTTTTGCACCACTATTGTTTAAATTTTATTGAATACTTCACATCATATTTTAACATGGTTAACATTTATTTATACATTTTAACATATCAACATCAGGTTTAAATAAAATTAAAACTCATTCATGCAAGGGCCTTTGAAAGAAAGGGGAGTTGAGGGAGTCTGGCAACCCCCCCTGTAATTTAATGGATCTAGAGGGGGTGGAGTATGTATAAAATTGATAAAAACTTTTATAGGCTAAAGGTATAGTAAACATTTCTAACAGACTCCTCCTCAGAGGAAAATTAGTTTTCGATGCCCTTGCATTCACCCAAACAAGACATCTGTTAGCAAAATTATATATATATATTAAAGTTTATTCATAAAGCTTCAAAATTATATTTGGAAAATGTACCCAGACAAATTCAGGATTAACATCTCTCTGCCTGGACAGGTTTTTTAATACATATTAAGAAAAATAATCTTACAACTCTATGGAAGACTTAAATTTCTACTCAGCACCAAACGAATAACACAAAATTTGTTAAATAAAATAACGATAAAAACAACTATTTTAAGCAATAGCATTTTGGATAGTACAGTTTTATCTAAATATAAACACATCACATTTTTAGTTTGCATAAAGAAATATTCATTTACAATAAGATAATTTTAATTGTTTCATTTAAAACTTATTTTATGAATTAAAAAAACACTTTAAAATGAGATAAAAACTAGTCTATTTTTACAGTTAGTGCAACTACTATATATATATTTTATTGTTCAACTCTACTATTTGATAACCAAACTTCTGTAGCAGTAGCTATAAAAAATAATTAAACCACTAATTAATCAAGTCTATCAAATGAAAACATCAGTATTATTAAAACTATTTTTAATCAATGTTCAGACAAAATTTACTCAGCCTTAATTAAACACATTACAACATTTTATGTTGGTTGAATTCAGTTTTTACACAATATTATACATGGTAGTTTATTTTAAATAAAGTATGGATCACCTATAAAATTTTAATTTAAGTCTCATGTACATAACTCAATTTTTGCGCCTCACTGAATGTGCTCATCGTTGATGCCATTGAGCAAAATGTCCTCCTCGTTTCGTGTCACATTATTCCACTTGCGTTTGTGTTGGTCCAACCCGAACCCCTCGTCGTAGTTCCCTTTGGCGATAAACAGCTGCTTGAAGTGTGGTAGGCAGTACGGCTTGCCTCCATTAAGTGTGTAAGTCTCCATCCTGACAAAAGAAAGGCATGCACTACTTCAACAAACTGCTTCACTCATAAGTGATAAACTTTGTATGGACTGGTCACAGTTTAGCCTCTTCATATGTGGTAAAATTTGTATTAAGTTGTCACAATTTAGTCTTTTACTATGTGGTAAATTTTTTATAGAGTGGTCACACTATAATCTTTTAATTTGTGGTAAACTTTGTATATAGTGGTCAAAGTTTAATTTTATAATGTGTGGTAAACTTTGTATCAAGTGGTCATAATTTAGTCTCCTAATACATGGATAACTTTGGATTGGTTAACCTTGGTCGTCTGAAGTATTTTAAACTTGATATCATTTAGGCATAGCTTGGTGCTCTGACAAATCTTACATAAAAATGAGTCATCCATTTGGTAGACTAATGAGCAATATTTTTTAAGAAGTTTACTTGTGATTTATGCATTGTTTTTGCCATTACATACCTCAGGATGCAGTTGCACTGCTGACATCTGAAGCACTGCTTATGAAATATCTTCCCTCCAGTCTCCACTTTTTCCAGAGGGTAAACCACCTTTTCACACGATGAACAAAACTCTGCATAATTTGTCTGGATCTCCTACAACCACAAACATATAATTACAAACAAGGACACCAAATATAGCAAGTCATCTTCCCACACCACAATAGTGGAAAATATAGTTTATAGTAGAAGACATTTGAGAAATCCATATTAGTATCATTTTTTTCCCTAGCCACGTGTTACTGACTGACTGGGTTATCCACATTCAATCACATTAAGGGGGTGTGGATATAGAATATAATTTATAAGGAATATACCCAAATTTACATGAAAATAGAATGACAAATCTTTTAGAATAAAACACCTTCTGTACACCTGGGCAGGATTTAAACCCAGTCAATGGAAAACTAGACTAGATGAGCCAGGATTTTTGTGCAGTCAAAATCTTTTCTCAACCCTTAACAGTAATTAGTTGATTACAATTTTATATACTTAAATAGGTCCTACATCAAAAAGTTATTATTATCATTATCATTATCATTATTATTATTATTAGCACCGCGTCTTACTACCCGTTCAGGTTATATGCACTCACGCTAATGTGTAATGGTAGGGTGATTGTGAGATGAAATGGAAGACCTACAGTTTAACGTGGGATTCGAACCACGGTAGAAGCCTGGCATTCCACACATTCACAAGTTGTGATTAATACACGTCTTGTCAGAGGTCAAGGACGAGTTTGGCAATCAGATAAATCTGTGCCGGGACCAAGGATTGAACCCCGGACCTCCAGCACAGAAGTCTGACACCTTACCCCTAGACCGCCAAGGTCACCTTAAAAAGTTATTGTTCTAGCATTTAAAACATATATTTTTTACCATTGTGTCTTACTACCTGTTCAGATTATGCACAAATGTACTAATTACACTAATGAGTTAGGAGTGTGGAAGGTTAAATTCAAAGGAAGTGAAACCGCATTTGTGTGGAAGGAGAGTGGAAAGTCTTTCTAGCATTAGAAGTATACATACATTTACAACACAAATTTACCATAAGGATTAATACAGCAAATTAGCAACCTGCTTCAATGGCCGCATGGTCTAAGAAGTAATTCTCACAGTTGACTTAGACTGCCAATTACAGGAAGATCAGAATTTGAATTCTGGCCGGTTATACTGAGGGTGGCTTTTGTGAAATGGTTTTCTACTTTCCCTCCACACAAATGAAGGTACACTTTCTTTAAATTCATCTTTCCTCATCCTTTAGCACATAAAAGTAATTAATATATATGACTATGAGTATAACCTGAACAGGTAGTTAGACACGGTGACTTGAAAAATATAAAATTTAAGCACCTTTATTTTACTTCTACCAAATATTCACCACGCGTGCATTTTTTTTTCTACACCTAACATATATGGGTGTTTAATGCCTAACTAGATACCGGTAGCCTTGATGTGTCGGGTCAAGTTATGAACCAAGGGCATTCAAAAAACACTGGAGCATTATTATTAGAAAAATCTCCTCCCCACATAGGAAAATGATGTAGCAAGGTTCCCGCTCACTCAAAGATTATTTATGTACACCTTTGGAATTTCTCAAAATGACTAATTTATATTACTCTTTGCCATATCTATACTCGTAGATCTTTGCCAAGAGCTTACAGATACTGCACGAGCTAACATTGGATTTTTCAGCTTTTACAAACATGGCTCCAACTAGCCTTGCACATGACCGGTTATTACGAACAAGGTTGGTCCTAACCTTGCACATGACAGGCTTTATCCATAGAATGCCAGGTTTTAAACATGGATTTTATCTGTCAAATCACCAAATAAGTAAGAAAACAACACAAATATATTCTTAAAATAATTGTTTTAAGGTAGAGGAAGGGTGGATAGAAACATATAAAAGGGACGAACACAATATGGCTGTTACAATGCAAATAAGAACACAGTTAACAATTTACATTGCTGCCATTGGACAAAGAGGTAAAGGTTGCCTCTTAAAGAAAAATCTGTCGTCACCGCCCAATCCCCCAAATTAGGTTTTATTCTATTGGAACTCATCAGGGAGGAGTGTCATTTCTAGAAGAAACAAAAATATCCAAACCAATTTTAACCAAATAATTATTGAAATAAAAAAATGAAAATACAATGTTATAATTAGTTAAATAGGCTTAGATATGTAGCCCATTTAAATTATTGGGCTTAGGCTTATGTTGGAGACGATTTATTGGATGTAATATTTGTGGGATATCTTAAGAACTTAACTACACAACTGCTTCTATGATGCACATACAGATCTACAGCTTTCGAAAATGTATCTTGCCCTAGTTTAACACAAACTTCTGCTTAAAGAATTATCCTCCCACCCCCCCACCCCCACATTTACAAAATATTAGGGATGTGCGAGACTCGAAAATATCTTGCTTGAGACAATAAATAAAATCTCTCTTACTCGTCTCAAAAAATGAAAATAAATCTTGAATAATTGAGAAATTTGAAAAAGTGAAAAAGCAAATAACCTCCCTAAGAAATTTACAAAAAAGCGATTTTATTATTTATAGTAATAACGTAAAGACCTGAAAATAGGCCTCACTTTTTTCCCCAAAACATCTTGCATTAAGAAATGTTTTTCAATGCCAAACTTTGACCTTATAAATTGCTACACTAACTTACAAATTTAAATTATAAATGGTATATATTACAACTATCATTATTTGTATTAATGGTATTTAAAATATGTATGAGTTATATTTTAAATGTTTGAATGAACTAAAAGATAATCCAAAGCAAGCGCCAGCCAGAATGTCATAAGAAACTTTAGCAGTCAATAGACAGTAAGTTTATTTTAACAAACATGATTTACATTTTTGTGCGTTAAAAGAAAATTTTCTTGTCTCTTTCTCGCGTCCTGATATTTTTTTCGTATTAGCGTCTTGATATCATCTCAAATTAAAAAAGTGGTTCTCGCATACCCCTAAAAAATATGGTGGTTTGAAATATAGTTAATATTTTTTTTTTTCTAGTAGCACAAACTTACCTTCGATAGGCTGATGGAAGAATAGAACTTTTAAACCAAACTTTTGCCGGGTACACCTTCTTTCCCTTGGGGCGGGTGAAATTAAATATAGAGCATTCAAATATAGAATAATTTTCATAGTCAGAGCCTTTTAGAAAATACAAACACATATTTTTGAGGCCAAGATTGATAATTTTCAATTTTATCAGTTTTATTTTACAAGTATTGATAATATATATCGTGACAGGTGCAGATCACATGACTTATAACTGCCTGGGAGTAGACAAAGGTAGATCCAGGGCCTGTTGTTGAGGGGGGTGATTGTTTTTTCATACGATTCTTTTAAGACGCATACATTTAATAATTTTAACCAACCAACCTATTAATACGACATAAATCCCTCAAAGTAAGATATGTATTAGATAATCAAAGAGGCTACATTGAATAAAAACCCATGTTGGTATTATACTTAATTTATTGAAAGATTACAGGTAAAAACAGTTTATGTAGAAAATATTTTTTTAAATTATAAAAAGAAAAATGAGAAAAACATTTTACAAACTATTTCCAATGATTAATTTGGCACTTTCATTTAACTTGTTAGCTTGGTTGAACATTGAGCTCTTGTTTGTGCAGGGTGATTGGCTCTTTTTTATAACATCTTCTTAATACCTATATATATTTGGTGTTCGAGAGGCGTGCAATTAACTGGTGAATAAGTTTCCCTACAAAAACAATAAAATGAGAAACCCTTTGTAAAAGACAACTAGTTAATCTTTAGGCAACAGCTGATCTTTTAATTGTAATTAAAAAAAAAGATAATACAATACTACACAGTTTTTACAAGCCCTTAAAACAGCTGAATTTATAATCTCTCTTGGATGTTAGTGTCATCTTAAACCTTTTTTTATCACCTGCTTGATAAATCTTCATTTGAAAGTCAACAAGTGAGATTTTAACATGAACTCCTAGGAGAAAGGCTATCTCTTGCACTTTTGATAACAATAAGACCTTTTAATTGTTCCTTTTTGGACACTGTCCTCAAGGCTGTTACTGAGCGAGGGGCGGTAAAGGAGCGTGCGCTGTGGTGTTCAAATCCGCTTCCTTGAAAATATTAATGATTTATTTTTGTATACCTTGTCAATACCTAGTCTAATAACTTATTGGAGTCTTATAAAATTCCTAACACCTACAACGAGGTTATGTTTAAAATGAACATGAACATGAAAAATAAGTTGTGAAGTTACATTGCGTGCCTCTCATTGTACAACTTACTATTGCCCTGGAGTTACAATACTGAGCAGTTAGCAGTTAATAGAAAACCAAAAAGCAGTCAAGAAGTACTCTAAAAGAGTATCATATTTAGTCTTTTAAGTACATTTCATATTTGATATTATATCTGAAGAAAGTAAAAATTGTGGTTATTTTACCTTTACAAAACTTTTATCTCTAGTTTATTCCCGTCATTTGTGTTATCACTACCACAGTTGTATTGAATACTAAAATGAAAAAAGTATGGCAAATTGTTTATATTGTTAAGGTTGTTGTGATGTGAGCTGTGGTGTATATAATGAATTGCTTGATGACAAATAATATGGCTTAAGGATCGAGTGTATTCGGTGAGACTCTGCCAACACTGAGAAAAATGCTAGTTAATATTTTTACAACAAATAGTAAGGATTAATAAAATTGCTAAATAACCTAACAAAAATACACTAAATGTTTATTTGTATTATTTAAGGTACAAACATATCAGTCTGCCTACTTGAAATATCTTCTTTTCCCCTTAAAAAATCATTACAATTTTTTTAAATGATTAATAAAGTGTTTACGGTTTATTTTATCCTTAAACACAACACCCATTATAATGTATGATTTTTCCTTTGAAGTATAAGTCCCATGGCAATTTAAATAATAATGCTTATATTTAGTTATATTGTAAAATCCATTAAATATTCAAAGATATCGTATTCCAAAAATTACAAAAGTTTTGACCATATATATTTTAATTAGTGATGGGTCAAATCTACTTTTTCCTTAATCCTTATCTCGATTATTACCATAATCCAAATATTAGTATGCATGAAAAGCATAAGAGGTTAACTTTCCCAGAGTGGTTTGATTTTTATTCCTCAATCTGTTTGCTGTTATAGAAAATAGAAATAGTAGCTAAATTATAATTTTTTTTGCTAAAATTTGAATTTGCATTAAGTCAAACAGTAAATTAACTGTCTGGAGTTTAGTGTTAAGTTTGTCATACCAATATGTTGGATCAAACTACTTGTTGGCATCATAAACACTCTTATAAAACTCAAAGTATAAAAAAAAAATTGTTGTTAAATCTTTAATATTAAATTATTTTTAATCTGGAATATCAGACTGGTTTGAGGATTTGATATAATCATTTATAATTTTAGTACATAATAACAAAAAAGTGGGAGAGTTGGCAGCTATGCTATTGCAAACAATTTTAAAGGATGCCACGAAAAATTACACATTCCTGAATAATCGTCTGGTATGACATATAAATGACATCTAGTCTTAAATTCAAAGGCATTATTAATGTAAACTGTAGAAACTTAACGTCAATTTTGCATTACTGCTCACATGATTAATTAAAAACAGTGCAGAAAGTGTTGTAAAAATTGACACATTGACGAGACTACACTAACAACAGAGACCTCCAATACAGCTTCTATTTTCATTGGTACAATTTCATTAGTAATATTCTTTACAATGTCATAGAACATACACGCAACATCAACAAAGCTAGCATTTCTACAAGTCCTATTCTTTAATATTGATTGTAAAGTATTTTAAAAAGACTGCACAAACCTCAACCTTGCTCAGTGATCAGTTTAAACATTTTAACTCCACACATTAATATAATAATGTTCACACAAGTAAAAAATGAATTTGATTTCTAGCTTCGAGCTCTTCTCATACAAACTTTCTAAACTAAATTACAACAACAATATCTAAGGTTCCATATTCAAGTCACCCTTGGCACACATCAATGACCTATTGTGTTTGTGTACACACTGAATTATACAAGTTTAGGTCTCCAATCCATAACACATCTCTGAACATATTCTTAAACTGCACATTATGGGTCAATTTAATAAGTATCCCTGAAAATACACTCAGTAGCCCAAAACATGAAAAATCAATGATATTCAACCTTCAATTTGGTTCTTGATTGAAAACTTAAGGATGCATTTCCGCATAATACCTTCCTTTTGAAATTGAAATTTTACTAAAAGATATTAGGAAGTAGTGATGCACAAAACTATTTATTAAGTGATGTTCTACCACATTATGCCAATATTTAAAATAATAAAATACTACATTCATTAAATATGTTATTTTAAAACTAGATTCTAAATCTTTTCTCTAGATTTAACAGTTTGGTTTGGTATTCACTTAAAGTAACATTCTTTTTAACACTTTTCAGTAGTTATTTTTAGTTATTTTAAATAATTAGCTATTTCAATATACACTTTAAATTACACTTAAGCTGAAAATACCACTTTATACAAATTAAAAATTAGTATACTGGTTTCATGTTTGACGCACTTGAGTGTATCTTTGAAGGTTTAGCTCTTACATTCAAATGATTTTAAATCTTTAGCAAATGAGTTGGTGTTATTTTCTAAAATTTGAGTTATTCAGCTTAAAAAAAATTCACAAGAAAAATTACAACAGAAAATAACAAAACATGGCGTTTTACACTTACTAAAATAAAGGGGGTTGAAATCTTTATTGACCATAAGAAAGAACAAATTTATCCAAAAATATGTAGATTAAAAGACATGCATGTTCCTAAGTTAAAATATGACACATGGAATATGAAATATAATTGGTTCACACTCATTTAACAAAATCATGACAATGATGACATGGAACACTATGTATAGACATTTTAATTTACAAATTATCGACAACAGAAAACAATTTTATTGTACAAGAATAAAGCTGTTGTGTATTGCTACTCTAAAAAAAATATGCAAATGCTATATCAAAATGATAAGCGTTAGGCATTTTTAAGTGGGAAAGAAAATTCAGTATTTTTTAATGAAACTTAAATTTTATATCTGATGTTTTAATGTAGGAAAACCTAAGTGTGAATTATTTTACTCAACTAATAATGTACAAGAGAGAGGATTAGGAAGAAATGAGAAGAGAGAAACTGCATAATATGGTTTCAGAAGTTAAAAGAGGATTGTAGTCAGCACTTTACACTGTTGCCACTGGACAAAAAGGTAGTGGTTTTGTTCTATTGAAATTCTTCAAGAAGCTGTTTAAAATATGCCACGAAACTTCATAAGAGAGGGTGGGAGAAGATGAATGTGAGGTAAAGAAATAGAGGATTAACATGTAAGAACAAATATTAAATCCATTTGATTTATATATTGCTATCCCTCATTCTTGTACACTCCGTTTAACCTGAAGGGTGGTAGTCTTATTTTATGGTTTACACTATGTGCCGATCTAATAAGCCGCAGCGCAATAATGCTAGGTAAGCTTGCTACCTTAAAGGGTATATCAAGGGTCCTTTTGTACATGTATAAAAATATTTTCCTATACAGTTAGAAAAAAAAACTCACTATGCTTGCCAGCAAAATCAAAGTTGTAAGCTACATATTCTAACATAAGACACGATTTTCATCAACTTTTGATTGGTAATAAGTCCAGTTTCACACCTAAAACAATTGTGTAGTGGAAGGGGCATTAAGAGTGTAACTAACAACAAATTTGTTTGAAGTAGGAGGGATAGCTAGCATTCTTACTTTGGTGATTCTGGAAATAAATTATTGAAATAAAACACTAACAAATAAATATATTATAAACTAGTTTTAGCTACCACAGGCCGCTTAATCAGGTTCCAAGACTACAGTACCTATATCAGTGAAAGTGTTTTTAAAATGGGGTTGAGTGCTTATCAGCGTCTTATTTAAACTATTTCCACTCTAGCATCACTCAGGTATGTGTGCTGGATATCCTTCCTACTTCAAACCAAGATTTAGTTTAGTAGACTATTCTAAATTACAACGTAGTCACCACTAAATATCGGTTTTGAAATAATAAACCTACAAAATCATCCTAGGAATGAAATAATGTCAACAACAAAACCAATAATCAGAGTACCACATAATAAACTTTGAAAAATATGTAGCAAAAATTAATAATGGTTAGTAAATTACTAATTAATTGAGTTAACAACAGCAGCTTTATTCGATTAAGGGTGTTAACATACACACCCTTCTACAATAAACTTTTTTAAATATAATAGAAGTGTAAACATTAACACTAGTAATTTAAATGAGAAAACATAACTATTCTACATTAGCTATAATATATGCAAATATACTTCCAAAAAGTATTTATTTTAAAAACTGCAAGTCGCCCTATAATTTGTCCAACAAAAATCAGAAATTCTCAGTCTACTCTCGTTTTATTTGGTGATATTTTTTTTTCTCTTTCTCGGTAAAGGTATTTATACTTCTTGGTGTTATCACATTTCTTCTTTCTTAAGTTTTTCTCTATTTCATTGCCTTCTTGCCACGAACATTACTAGAAAAACCGAAATAGAAATATACTCAACCATCTGTACATGATACAAAGTAAGTGCGCCGAGTTTTTCACATTTAACATCCATGCATATTAATAATGCACTAGGGGTGTTATGCGAGAACAAGACTGGGGTTAGGATTAGTGTTTGATATAGTACTGTTATGCCTTGTTAATACACCACTCCAAGTAATCCTAAATTGCACAATAGTATCTACGAGAGAAAAAATAAATCTTGTTTTAAATTCATGACCTGCATTTTATTTTCGCACTATGCCCTGCTACCCACATATAATCATACTAAACAGGTGAATATTAGGAATGCAAGATTAAGAGGAAATGCACTCATATTCGCGTAGCAGATAAACAAGAAACCACTGAGAGAAAAAAAAACAACCATATGTATATTATTATTATTATTAGCACCGTGTCTTACTACCCGTTCGGGTTATACGCACTTACGCTAATGTGTAATGGTAGGGGGATTGTGAGATGAAATGGAGGACCTACAGTTTAACGTGGAATCCGAACCACGGTGGAGGCCTGGCATTCCTCACATTCACAAGTTGTGATTAATACACGTCTTGTCAGAGGTGAAGGAAGGGTTTGGCAATCAGATAAATCTGTGCCTGGACCGAGGATTGAATCCCGGATACCAGCACAGAAGTCTGACACCGTACCCCTAGACTACCAGGTTACCACCATTTGTACACTTGGTGGGAAATAGAATCTTGCCCTCTTCATCAAAGACAAAGCAGATTAGACCAGCTTTACACTTGGTCAGCGCACCCACTGTGATACTCATTGCCTGTTTTGACATACACACTTGTTTTGACATTTACACTGTGCGGCAAACAAAATAGAGTGTAAAACACATGGTGGGAGCAATATAAGGAGTAGCAAACCACCCATCATGACCCAACTACAGTTGCCGAGTATTTGATAGACACATTTTGCTATGAGCGGTAGAAATCAATCAGTTTGCATTGCAATTGGTAAATTAGATCAAGTCTAGACAGGATATCTCGAGACCAATTTACTTAGAAAATTGAAATATTTGACAAAATCGTCTATGATAAAGTATATATCAAAACGTGGCTGCAAAGATTCCTACAGATTCTTAGCATGCTAGCATTGAATACCAGCCAACTGTTTAGTACTGTATCCCTTGAAAAATTCATCAAGCCCTGTAAAGTGTGTCTCCATTAATGGACCCAGTGTGAGTTTTTTTTTATTTCTCACTCCCTTACTCAAGTCATTAACCCTACTTTTAACCAGGTAATGATGTCAAGCACTAGCCCTAACTTCAAGGTCACTGTTCTATCATACCAACCAAAGTAATAAAACAAGTTTAAATAGACTTTTCTTTCGAAACAGTACAACTCAAATGTTGCAGGCAATCACAATAACATGCATTTAAACACACACAAACCAAATAAAGGTTGAAAGGTTTCCATTCTCAAAAGTGGTTTCACAAGGGGTTCCAAACTAATCAGTTAATTATGTCAACATTGTCAGCCATATGAAGCAAGTACAGGTACTTCTCTCAAGATGCAGGAGGATAAAACCATGCCCATCTTCATTCTTCAGTTGCAAACGTGCGGAGCCCAAGATAAGGTGGCTCTCATCAACCCAGCATGCGTCGAGATTTAAGCATATTATTCTTCTTTCTTCTAAATATTATTATCTGCTAAGTAGCATCCGTGCAATGTTAAAACTAACTACATTTTCAAGAAGTAGAACTCATATTTTTAAAATGCCACAAAATGTGTACACACACGCACACACATACAAAAATAAATAAATTAAAGACAAAGAGTTTCAAAAGTGTTTCACTTTTACTTGGCTGTCGTTTAAAAATGGAATAACCAAAAAAACAATCACTAAAATCGCAATGTGAAATTATGTGTAGCAGTGGCGCTTATCTCGGGTAATACTATGTGGTTACAACACTTGTAAAAATGGTGGGGTAGGGGGGGCAAAGAGTAGGAAAGTATCCAGGAGGGGAAGGGGGAGAAGGAGAGCCATCAGATCCTCCTTGCCTCCTAAGTTTCTTTGGGGATGTATTTTGGAATTAGGCACTACTTATTTGCAGGAACCATAACTTGTTATAAAAAAAAAACCTAATGTAAACACAAAAATAAAGTGTTTATTATTTTAATATTATTTCACTAAGTTACTACATCGGCTAACAGAGTGATTGTGGTGGAAAGTTTTGAACAAACTACAACCCATATAAAATCTGCACAAGAAAAATAAAAGCAGCTAAATATGTAAGTATGTTAGATACATTAAAAAACAGATGTCTGATTTAAATAGGTGTTTGGTCGCGTCATAGAGTTTGTGTTGTGTTGTGTTGAGAATTCAGTTATTATTCAGTAATATTATAACTAGAGATGGGTCAAATCCTTTCTTTCTCAAATCCAAATCTTACATATTATTTAGAATCTCGAATTCAAAATTGAATTCTTAAATCTTTTAAAATTTACAATTTTGGTTTAAAGATAATATATTTTAAATTTAATTCTGTTGGAGTCACTGACTGAGCTACACGATCTAACCACTGCACCAATCACGAAAGGCGCTGTAGTAGCGCGAGTATCAAGAGTTAACCAATTGCGCACTTTCACTTTCACAGTTGTTTTTCTCTTTCAAAACCGACCGCGTCGTTCTGTGCTCACGCTAACCTTTTTTGTGTTAATTAGCCCATTAAGTGTATTTGTAGATTGTGTTTTCCTCTCGGACGTTAATTCTTGTGTACCCAACCTTAACCTTTGCTAACAAATTCAAAAAAGGTTATTTAAGGCTTGGCATCACTGACAAATTAAATGTATGTCATGTCCATTAAGTCATAAACAACAAAGGGAACATATTTTTTTAGCAACTTTTTACTACCCTATACGTTATACACTTATGTACTAATTACACCAATGTTTAGATATTATGAAGGGTATATTTAGATGAAATGTACCCATGTTTGCATGGAGGGATAGTGAAAACCATTTTGGAAAAAAACTCAGTACACCCGACCAAGATTCGAACCACTATATCACTGTAAGCAGTCTAATCTACTGCGAGAGTTGCACCTAAGATCAAGCGGCCACCTTAGTGGGTAACGCTTCATTAGTAATTAATATAATTTTGTCCTTTTTGTTACTCTCCCAATTACACAAGTATTTAATTCCTTTTACCAATTGTAGGAAACTTATTTGAATTCAAGGTCTTCAAGATTCATAAAATTCTCAAAAAAATATCTTAAATATAATTATGAATAACGGTACCATAAGATTCGAAGATTTGAGCATCTCTAGTTATAGTAAATTTATTGGATTTGGCTTTAGTTTAAGCTTAAGATGATTAGATGGTTGTCAATTATGATGTTTTATAAATAGTTTAGTGAAAAAAAATTAATTCATAGTCATATAACATTGTTTGTTTTATATTTTTTGTGGATATATTAATTAATTAAGAACTATCAGCAGTCAGAGCTATGACTAATAGCTATACGCGACCAATACCAATAGTGAATCGGTCTGTCTATTATAATTTAATGGTCAAGTAATTATTTCAAATAAACCGAATCATTATTTGCGACAAACATCATGTTATGTTGAACACACCGATTTAACAAATAGAAAATAGGAAATCTGTGCGAAGCTTGAACATTTTTAATCTGAATATGAATCTGGTTAAGATTGGCATTCGAATAAGAAATTTCGAATTTTAATGGTTTGTTATATTGGAAGAAGGAATTTCAAATATGATACAAATCTTTCTACTATTAAGATTATCTTTAAGGAAAAACCTCTTCACTTTGTGTTTGTCCTTTCCGTTTTCTTTTTATGTGCTTCTAGCTAAGTGTCCTATCATTCTTTATCAATTTACTTTCTCCCCCTTTTTTATTTTTTGGTTTCCTCTTTTAGGAAATTGCCTTGAGCATTTCACACTCCCTCCTAATGAGATCTGATAGAATTAAACTAGGTTGGGGGATTGGGCGTTGACGATGAATGTTATTCATGAATTGCCATTACATCTCTATCCTGTGGTAGCAATGTTGAATCGAGTAAATAAGCAAAGATTCAGATTCAGCTCAAAAATTAAAAATCTTGAATACTCTCAGACTTAGGGATTTTATTATTTTATTTTTAAAAGAAACAAACGGGAGTATTATTGGATGCAGATTAATTAGATTACACATAAACACAAAAATCAAGGTACAATTCTAAAAAAAATTATCATCACAGAAGTAAAATTATTTTCTACAGACTAAACAATTTGTGCAACAAGATTGGTCAAAGGCACATAAGCAATCACAAAAAAATAACAAATACACACAATAACAATTTTACCAATGAGGATGCTAAATACATCATTTTAAAGAGGAAGCTAATAATATCATAGCTGTCAGCCAGAGTAGACTTAGAGAGTTCAATATGTTCCATAATAAATCAACCAATTAAAATGAGGTAATTTACTCACATTTAATTTTAACATCAATTTTGCTAAACGCCTTTAATGGCATTCGATTCAGTTTTCTAGGTAGAATAGAGGTTCCTAAATTATAATTGGATTATAGTGCACTGTGTTGGGATGGTTTTTTAAGCCATGTTTTACTATCCCTGCAGATTATTCACAGTTTACTACACAAATGGATTAAGAAGGTAAAATTTAAATTAAATGTATCAGCAGGAGAATGAAGGAGATGGAAAACCATTTAAGAGAAACAACCTTTCAACTACACTCAGCACAGATTTGAGCACCGCCCTTCTCGTAATTGTTTAACTAGACTAGCCAAGCTCGACTTTCAGTTTGTGTGTCCATGAATGCAGGTACCCTGGCTAAGAATTGTATCAGGGACTGACTTTTATAAATAATTATGTTTGTCCAAGTCATTGAAAAGAGGTGTGATATGGGTTTAGGATCAATCTTTCCTCTAGGTTTAAGTTAATCTAAGTTAAAACATAAGTGAGTTTATTATCTTGATTAACATCTTAGCTCAGTCAGTAGCAAGTCTGTATACTGAACCAAGGGTCCTGAGATAAATTCCAGCATGACCGAAAAAAAATTTTCATTGGTAAAGTCTGGGTTACCCTTTCACAGTGATGAATTAATGGCCTAGGATTGGATGTTGTGCCTGTCCTGGTCTTAAGTTAGATTATAAGGCATATGAAGCTTTGACTGGCCTAGCAAGCTGGTAGCGGGAAATATATGGCGTGAATAGAATACTAACCCAGGCTACAGACTGGAAACAGTAATGTATGTAAAAAAAAATTGTCTTGAGACAAATAAACATCAGTAATGTCATAATATATGTGGCACTAACAACTTTGTAAGAAGCATCCCCAATGCAACAACATTTTGTTTCTTACTGAGCATGCGCAAGAAACAACATTTTCAATCAACATCATAGGTTTCCGAAATATCACATATGTAAAGAGTAGTATGATAAAAACCAATCAATTAACATTGAACATCTACATCCCACCATCCTAGCAAACTTGTAGAAACAGGACACACACATGCTGGTGGGATAAACAAATCAAGGCTCTCAAAATTATTTTCCATTTGTCATCTATTTTGGATTTACTTGTCTATACAGAGAAAATTTCTTGGTGCAATCAAAATTTTTCTGGGAAGGTTTTCACAAAAGTATGAAAGACAGATGGAACAATTCATGGCATTATAATACTAAGTAATAATTAGAGTGGGTTTTCCCCTTTCAAAGTGATGAATTAACGGCTGGAAGCTGAGTGTTGTGTCTGTTCTATATTTAAGCTAGTTTATAGGTTGTGTGCTGATAAAGTCAGTTTAGTTTGCAAAGTGCACATTAAATATAATATATAAAAATTATGTAACTAAAACACCAATAAAACAAATAAAACAAAAATATCTCACACAGTTTGGAGTTAAATGCCTTAAGAAATGACTTACAGCTCAAATAAAACTATTTTACAATATTTACTTTAACAGAAAGAAAATAGTGAATAATGATTTGAAGTACAAGAAGGAAGGAAGGAAGGAAGGAAGAATATTTTATTTCAAAGAGTCGATTCAATATGAAATTTAAACATCACATTTTAATAAATACAGCAACTAAAACCTCTCATTACAGGATGAAATAGTTCAACTCACCACAAATCTGTTCACTTTGGGCCGGGGCTTCTCCTTGGGTTGTTGTGTCTCACTTTTCATGGACTCGAACCTGGCTCGTAAAGACTTTGTTGTGTCAATGCTCGCCTGTTGACAACATTAAGATTACAATATTGATAAGCAATAGGTTTAACCATTCAGCTTAATTTCCTTACATGTGTCAAGAATATTAGAAAAAAAAAAAAAAAATTGCTCCTCGCAACTTGTTTGAATCAACAGTCAAAACAGCATATAACCTGAATGGGTAGTAAGATGTGATGCAAAAAAAAAGTCTGTTCAGCGTAGGAATTGTTTTCTGAAAGGCCTTTTCCCCTACCAGAAAGCTATTATATAGTAGGATTTTGGTAGGAAAAAAGACCTTTCCGAGAGTAATTCCTACCGTGAATACAGTATAATAATTATGAAAGAAGTCGATTAATAAGGTCTACACACCTTGAGTCACACTGTGTGTCCAAACGTTCATATATAAAACACAAAGCCCTCGCCATAGTTTTTTAAGCACATCAAAGCCTTTCTTCAGCAGAAGAAAGCAACATTCTGATTGAATAGTTAACTACCTCAAACAGTAATCCAGTTAATGTTCTACTCTCTTCTGCTTAAGAAAGGACCTGATTGTGTCCCATAAATTACTTCAATGTGTTGTTTTTAAAAGTTGAACTTTTTGGATACACAAGTATTTATTATAAATGTGTAGGCTTATCTTTTCTATTATTTTACAACAATTATCGAATTCTATCGCTACTTTCTTTTCCAGTGTATTCAAATAGAATATAAATGTGTTGACCATATTTATAAAATTATAACATTTTAAAAATAACATGAACACTTTAGAAAAAAACAATTTGATGAAATATTTAATAATAATAATTATTATTAATATTGGAAGACAATGGTTATGTTTCAATTTATGTTAACTAAGAAGGGTTTGTTCAAAAATTGCTTTTACAGTGATGAGAACAAGCTCAAAGTTCACAATGCTACCAATGGAAAATTGACCGGGAAGTTTCATAAGAAGAGAGAGCAATAATAGGATGAAGGCAATGGATGGTGTGGCCAATCTTCTTTAAAAGGCAAACATTCATTACATCTTGATCCAGTGGTAGCAGTGCAAAATGTGAACTATGCTTCACTGCAAAATTCTGGTGTTTCTCCCTTTACTCGTGTTAACTAATTCAAAAAATGAAGATATTAACAAGGAAAAGTGTGGCCAAATGGCTATTTTAAATAATTATACATTAAAAAGAGGATAAAAGGGCAAGGCCTACACACTAAACGGAAAATTGTAAGAGTTTTGAGGTACCTACATCAGTCCCCTTCTTTTACTGACTTGTGTTTTTGTTGTGAACTTTGAGGGTAAGTGTTTAGGCTTGCCCTCCTATCCTCTTTTCAATGTTTAGTTTCCAAATAAAGATATATCTCAATAAGGAAAACCTCTTTTCGCTATATGGTCTCCTCTTTTAGGAAGTTGCGTTGCGCGTTTCACACTCCTCCCTGACGATTTCCGATAGAATGAAACCTGGGTCGGGGGATGGGGCGGTGACGATCGATTTTCTTTAAGAGGCAACCATTACCTCTTTGTCCATTGGCAGCAGTGTAAAGTGTGAACAGTGTTCTTTTCATTGTAAAAGCCATATTGTGTTCGTTCCTTTTATATGTTTCTATCCACCTTTCCTGCACCTTCTTCCAAATATAATGCAAATGAAGATATAATAATTTATCAAATGTAATTTATGTGATATGAGCATTTTACGAGGAAATTTGCACCTGTTCAATGTGATCTCCATCCAGACCATTTTGTTGTTGTTGTTGTTGTTCCATCACCAGGGCAGCATTCGCCATGTTCTCCTTCTCCTCCCAGCGCTCAAACTTGGCTCTGAGCACCTTCGCTCGTGCGGCATTCTGGGACTGAAACAAATCCCGCCAAAAGTTTGAATTACATATTTTAAGAATGACAAGATTCTTGTCATGCTATTGTCAATAAGGTCTGGTATTGTCCATTTAAGGTGTATTCACCTTTTTTGACAAATGAAAAATAGTTTGTAAATAAAAGTATGCAGGAGAAATACCGCAAGAGAAACCTAAAAAGAGATGGGATGAGCAAATAACAGGAAGTATGCACGTGAGAGAAAAACACGAAGTTGTTAAAGGAGGAAGAATGGTATATAGAGAGAAGATGGAGGCATTTTAATAAAGTGACCCGGCCACAGCTTGGAAATGGTTGGTGATGATGACCAAATAAAAGTCTCATATTCACCCACTTAGCAAATGTATTTTGTAACTTTGACAAGTCATGTAAATCAGCTCTACTTTTCAAATGTTATAAAAAGTCAAAACTAATATGATCTAATTCCAGCCCCACAGCAAATGTAGGATAGATATTCCTAGGCAAAGTCACTATGATAAGTATATAAACCCCATAAGTCAGTGCAGTTGTTGTATTTAATTATGATATTACCCACATCAGTGGCCGCGTGGTCTAACATGCAACTCTCTCAGAAGACTAGACTGCCGATGACAGGCAGATCAAAGTTTGAATCTCGGTCAGGTGTAGTGAGGTTTTTTTAAAATCGAAATTGTTTTCCATTCTCCCTCCATGCAAATGCGGGTATACTTCCATTAAATATAACTTCCCTAAAACTATTGGCATAATTAGTACATAAGTATATAGCCTGAACGACAAACGAGTACTAAGATACAATGCTAAAATAAATATATATGGCTCAGTAAACCACGCTTAACCTTCGCACTTTCAAAGTTATAGTCACCAATAAAACATTTTGCAGTCCAGAGCTACTTTGTTAATTATGACCTTACATGAAAATTAACATTATAAAATTTTATAGAGAATACTGTTGTGCCTATTTTTACACATACAGTTTCTGATGCCCTATGTATATATATATATAAAAGGAGGAACTGATAGAATAATAAATAATAAACACAATTGCCGCTGGAAAAATAGCCAAGTCTTTTGAACTGTGTTTCTCTTTTCATTGTGCAAGTACTAATTTTTATGTTTCTATCACTCTTTCATTTATACCTACTCCAACCCATTCCCTTGTGCGCGCATGGGCCCAGCAGTCAAGTTTATGCTATTATATTCTTACCGGACATATTTTCGCTAATTATTTGGTTTCTCATTTATTGCTCTATTCATGATCAGATTATAGCAGTGAACTGGTAGCTCCATCTATAAGCTTCAATATGAAGTATTCAGACTTGGTAAAAGTCCAGTGGTTCACAAGTACCGCGACAGGCAAAGGGTTAACACAGTATAACAATGAGACCCACCTGCTTGAGGAACTCGTCCTCTATCTTGTCGGAGGCGCGGACAAGGTTTGGGTTGATGGTCTCCTCCTCATCTTCCTCTTCTTCCTCATCCTCTGTTTCACTCTCCTCTTCAGAGCTCTCAGACTCGTGGGTGTAGTCCGGAGGAGGGGTAAATCTCTTTAAGGGTTTGGGGCCTAAATAATAAAGAATAAGAAAAATATGTGTAGCGTTCCTACTGTGTGACTAAAATACAAGCATACATTCAGTTTGACATGTAAAATATTTTTGCAAAGTTAAAATTAACAAGGAAACATTTTTTTTTTAATATCATACAACTTTCTAAAAGAAGATTTAAACAAAATAACAAATGGTAGAAATGAAAAATTAGTAGAAAATGACTGAACATGTAAAAATGAACATTGATGATCTTGATAATGTAATAAAACACACATACTCACTCACTAATCAAGCGGCTGATTGTATTATTGTTATTTTTGTTGGAATGTATGATTGACTTAAATGTTTCTTTCCTGTTCTTGGTCAGATATTACTTGGATAATATTTTCTTGGACCTTGTCCAGATCTGAGGTTGGCCAGACCTGCCCAGATCCGAGGTTGGCCAGCTCTGGGATTCTCAGACCTGATCAGAACTGGCCAATCTCAGATCTGGTAAATCTCGTATACAGCGTTTTTCCAAATAGATACATAATTAGCAGTATTTGGAGGTAAGTAGATAGATAGATAGATAGATAGATAGATAAAGCAGGGCAGGAAGTTTTTTCTATCTGCCTTCAAGAATTGCAATATGTGTAGTTATAATTAACAAAGAGCAGTGCAAGAATATTAAGCTGGATAGAAAGTTAGCCAACTAATCTATTTTACCCCTTGGGAAGCTTTAAGAAAATTGTCATGCTCTAATTAAATGTCAAGATCAGTGCATCTCCATAAAGATATACCAGGACCATATTATTTCTATTACCAATGATTTCTGACTACCTAGAGCATGTTTTGTTTATGTTTATAGGAAGACAGACCAGGAAAGTGGAGGTCATGGGAGTGAAGTGTTTTAGAAGCATGCATGTCACACAGAGAAACAGGATTAGGAAGCAATTGTCCGAGGAAGAGTTGGGGTATATGTAATACATGAGATGTTGAAGGAAACAAGACCGAGATGGTATGGTCATGTAATGAAGATGAAACAGGAAGGAATCTCAAAGAGAATGATGGAGATGAAGTATGGAAGGAAAAATACTACACGGGAGACCAAGAAAGAGATGGGAGGAGCAGCTAACAGAAAGAGCGCAAGTGAGAGGAGAAAAATGGAAGCTAATTAAAGAGGGAGAGTGGTGGGAGGAAAGAATAAGATGAAAAACATTTTACTAATATGACCCGGCCACAGAATGGAAACCATTGATAATGATAAGGATGATGAGTAGATTAATGTGCATTTAGAGTTTTTTTTAGAGATTGGTCAAATCTACTACTAACTTACAAATTAGAATCTACATTTTACCTTTGAAACCCAAATATGAATCCGAAATTTGGAAAAAATTACAAGCATAAGAGAAAATATAAATAGTCTATAGTAAAAAATAAAACAGCCAAATAGTAGATAAATGTTAACATTCTTCTTATAATCCATTCACTATAAGATTCATACATTACTTAAAATAATTGGTCTAAGGCCTAGTTCTTAAGTTCATCCTAAAATTATAAATGGTTTTTAATGACTATCGGGCAGTATTAGAGCTGTAAAACATGATTTAAAAAAATGGTTAGTCTTGAATCTTTAATATCCTTGATGATCCTTAAGGATTCAAGGTCTATCCCATCCCTAGCTTTTTTTAATAATCTGAATGACTTACTCAACAACGCTCTACCAAGGCTTTACCTTCAGGCATGTCCTCTTTCGTGGCATTCTCCTCAAGTTGTCTGAAGAGGGACAGCATCTTACTAGTGGTATGACTGCGAACCACCTCCTCTTCGTCCTGCTGTTTGTCTTCGCACCGCACAACAGTAGGGTCGCGATATATCTCTTGGTCTGGGACCTCTGCCTGGTAAACACAACAACCAAATACAATGAGGAAAAACACCTTTGATCATCATTATTTGGGATCATACTCAAATAATTAGCAAAATTGAAAAAAAATAAAAATGCACAGCCCTGAAATTTAGGCACAGCGACAATGTTTTCAAAATACTTTTTTCATAAAAAAATTTAATGAAAAAACATTTCAATTGTTTTTATTTCAAATCTAGGACATTCAAAATCATTACTTAGCCTACAAAATTATATATATGTGAATTAAAAATAAAACGTGACAAAGCTCAAAGTTAGATTCAATTCTATCCCTTTGGTGTATTGAAATACACAAAAGTCCAAAACTCAGCCAATGCCACTGTAAAATGAATTCACAAAACCTATCAATTGTATTTGTTTTAATTAGATATTTTCAAAATTGAGACTTATGGAAAAAAAGTGCTTCTAAAAACCAACAACTGGTTTTTGTCATCTTTTTTCACCACAAGAAGTGTTGATAGTTTAACACAAAGTGCTTGTCATACATAATTATTGAGGTATTGCTGTAGTTTATTTCTTGTTTTTTTAAGTAAATCTAACTTTTTCGAGATCATAAAACCCTAAAAAAATAATAAAGCTGTACAAATGCCAAAACCAAGTATTGGTGAAAATATGGTGTAATTACCTCTCTTTAAACTATTTTAAGAGTGCTTTAAATTGACCAGGCATCCCTCTACACTATTAAATATTATGTTAAGTTGAATTAGCTTGCGGTATCAATTGATTGTGCATAGGAAAATCAGCCTTAAACTATTAGTGAAGATTGACCTTAAGCATGGGACAGATCCTGGATAGCTCTGTGATAAAGCATTCGCACGAAGTCAAAGGTCCAGGGTTTGATTCCCATATCTAGGTGTCATTTTTTAACTAATTTAAATTAATTGAAATGCAGTCTCCTCAACATGGACATTCCCGGGGTTACAATGATTTGCAGCCTGTGTGTTGATATTCAATTATATTGATATTTTAAATATTAGTGAGCACACAGGGGGAAATTAAACTAAATAATCAACAGTTAAAGTTTTGATGTGTCTGTAGGTAAATAGGGATAGAAAGATTACTTTAGGATTAATTCAGAGTTTAAAATTGCCCAAAAGTTCAAAACCGGTCAGGAGATTGTTGTGTTGAGAAACTTATGTATGGAAATGGAAATCTTTAATACTTAGAAGTTGACACATCTACAAGAGACGGGAGAGCAGGTAAAAAAACCAAATTGTTTCTGCATCTATGACAAAATAGCAAAATATTAATATTCAAGACCTTTATTAGGAATGAGTAGTTTGGAACCTAGAATTCTGAAGATCCAAGTAGTCGAAAAAAAAAGTCAGCTTCAATTTGAAAAAAAGATTGTTTGTTCCTCCTTCAATTTTCAATCAGAATTTGTTTGAAAAAAAAAAGGGNTTTGAAAAAAAAAAAGGGGGGGGGGGGAGTTGGGGTACGGTTGGTGGGGACATATTAAAGCAATGGAAATGTTGAAAATGTATAATTAAAAAGAATCACATATTTTTTACAATATCATTTCAGTTAGTAAAACAGGAAAGGTCTTATAAGCAATATTAGCTAAAATTGCACTAATGGAGGGTAGTCACTGGTCAGGAATCAATGCTATATAGCAAATGTACTAAGAAAATTATTTAAATTAAAGTTCCCTGGAAAGCACAAACAAACACAATGATTAGGATCATGTTAGTGTCAAAACAGCAGCACAGACAAACACATGTGGATAACAAGATTCCTGAAACATGTAGGGCAGAAGATGACATATTAGTGACGACAATGGAAATACACGGGGGAATGGGGGCTGAAAAAAACCTTGACTTGTCCCTCCCGAGGTGGTGTTATCCGGAACTGCTTCTTCTGTTTCTCCTGAGGTTTGAAAGTCTCAAAGAACTTGAACTTGGTGCTGACTTCGTCGGTCTCCACTTGAACGTCCTCAATGGTGTCACTTGCGCGCACCACATCCTCAGAGGCTTGCCGGGAGAGGAACAACTGCAAGCCAGCCCCCAATAAGGTCACACTGGGTCTCCTTGCCCAACCAATGGGAGGATCAAAACTTTCTAACTTTTACCAGCTAACTTTTCTGAGCTAAATATTAAGTTTGCAAGTTTATAAAAATAACTTGAGACTACAAATGTTTCTTTGTTTATTTGTCAATAAAGTAGGCCTACCCTTGTCTCACTTGCCTACAATTAATATTTAGCACCGCGTCTTACTACCCGTTCAGGTTATACGCTTAAGTACTAATTACGCTAATGGGCTAGGAATTGGGAGGGTTGAATTTAGAAGAACCCGCATTTGCGTGGAGGGAGAGTGGAAAACCGTCGAACCTTGATCTCCCCGTCCTCGGCAGTTGAGCTCAACACGACTAGCGCGTTAGGCAACTACGCCAACGAGGCGGGTTACTTGCCTCAAATTGATTGATGATGATGATGATGATGACAAGTGGTGAACAAAGAAATTTACTTTGATGAGAATGAATATAATTTTAACCAGGGGAGTGTGAATTAAACTTTTTCCCTTCAAAGAGTTACCACAATATGCAAATCAATTACTTCAGGTTTTTTTGAATATTAATTTGTAGTGTAAACAGCTCATAATAGCAATAAATAGCATAGAGTATTTTATTTGTCAATATTTTTATTGGCGAAGCTTCGTAATTGTTGACACCATTTATTTATTTTTTTCAAGCAAAGTCAAAGCTGATATTTGTTTCGAAGCAAAGTTGAAATTTCTGAGCTTCAAACACCCCTTTGTCTAAAAATTTCGTTTATGTAATAAGCCCATCTTCAGTGCTTTATATAATAGCTAAGTGAGCCCAATATGTCTATACTTTTAAATCATGGTGACGCAGCTCAAGTAATACAAATTATTATAATTTATTAGCACCAGGAAAAATAGTTTTATAATGTTTAACAAATCTGCCCGACTGATAATAAGTGTACTGCCTTACATTATGGTGACGGACACTGTATATAATCATTCTAGTTTACAATCTAACCATTTTAACAATGATCAAAACACATCCATACAGCTCAACAAATTACATGTGAGTGTTTATTTTATATATTTTGTTTTACATTTTGCATGACATGCATGAAATGTCTTTTCAGTATCAAGATTTTGAGCGCAACTGAATGAGGCCACGCCAAGAATTGGTATGCCTTGTCCAGTAGTCCCTTCTACATGTTTATACCCAAAAACTAGCTCCCATTTCTTTTCATCAACTAACAAGTCATTGTTGAAACTCTGGAAAAAAACCAAAGGGGTTCTTCCCGAGGGAGGTGTTCAACAAGTAAAATATAACTC
This sequence comes from Timema bartmani, assembly GCA_902151455.1. NCBI lineage: Eukaryota > Metazoa > Arthropoda > Insecta > Phasmatodea > Timematidae > Timema > Timema bartmani. The sequence goes on along the minus strand of CABFWB010000674.1, from coordinate 39,817 downwards.
TTAACAAAAATCAAATATACGAATTCTGGACTTACTTTAAATAAAAAATTAATAAAAACATGAAGATACGAGACCTGAATATAAATTACACTCAAAGATTAATTTTAAATAATAAAAGGGAATTTACATCATTTCAGCTTACTCTATTTTAATTTATTTTTTTTGCCCATATGTCAAGCATGCTTTGAATATGTAATAACTTAATAGCAATCCATTGGACCTTCATTGAACTTTAAATCCGAGTTTCGATGAAAATTATTTACCAAGTAATATTTTCCAATTTGTATTTAAAAGTATGTTGGTTTAAAATCAAGATTCTAGAACAATTTTTTTTTTTTTTTTT
>CABFWB010000674.1:0-15056 GCA_902151455.1 Timema bartmani | reverse complement strand
ATTTTTTTTTTTTTTTTTAGCAAAGCATCCTACCGCCCATTTGGGTTTTATGTATCTGTACTGATTAGCACCGCGTCTTGCTATCTGTTTGGGTTATATGCATCCGTACCAATTACGCTAATGTATTAGGGATGCGGAAGGTTAAATTTAAAGGAATTATACCAACATTTGTATGGAAATAGTGCGTGAAATCATTTAGAAAAAAAACACCCTCAGCACACCCGACCAGGATTCGAAACCCGAACTCCCCGTTATTGACAGTCTAGTTTAGTGAGAGAACAACACTGCTTAAAACATTCGACCACCAGAGCACGATTTTCAATGACATGGGTGTTAAAAAGAGTTTGAATCCTGTTAAGATATAATGAGGGACTGATTTGCATTATATTTTAGAAATAAAATGATATTGAGCTTTTTTCTTCCACCAAACATCTTATCCACTCTTCATACTAATTCATATATATTTATTCAAAGTTACCTTCAACCCCTTACCAATTATAAGTATGATGGCTATCAATAACTGTGTGTTGGAGCTAATAAGAAAATATATATAAAAATGCAACAAATTCACAATTTTGTATAAAAAAATTTAATCATGAAACTAAATTGTAAGCTTATAAAAATATTTACTAGATCCAAACTAAAAACCAAATCATTAATTTAAAAATGCAGTTTATAACATCCTAATATTTAATCAATATAAAATACTAATCCTGTGAAACTAAATTATGAATTCATATCAACACAACCTAGAGGGGGAAAAAAAAAAACACTTTATAGCACTCAAATATATAATTAATGTAAGAAACCTATCCTACCGATTTACCATAGGTATGTGTTCCAAGATGACATATTCCGGATTCCACATTGAAATGTCGGATAACGTATGCTGCACCTGCCACATAGCACTAGTCTTACTACCGAACTGAACGCTAGGATGGACACACTGGCCCAGGAAAGAGAGGATATTGTGGCCAGGAAGTGTCCCTGATGGGTGGAGCGAAGCGCCCCGCAGCGCGACAACACACGAGAGATGATACGCTAGGGTGGACTCAACATCTGCCTCTTTGCTTCACATAGCATGAGCATCCGCAATCACAGCCCACTTTGAGGAATAACAGCGGTACACAACAATAAAATAGGGAATTTTGACAGTTGAGGGTAGTGGGGGGTAAATAGAGGGGAGTGGGGGCAGTGAAAAGAGATCGGTGTATATTCATATTTGTATTGTTCGTCAATTATAGAAAAGTCATCTTTAAACCAATGACAGGAAGATTGAGATTCGAATCTTAGTCAGGTGTAAGGGTGTTTTTTCCTAAATAGTTTCCCACTTTCCCTTCATGCAAATGCAGACACACTTCCTTTAAATTCAACCTTCCTCATCCCTAACACATTACATATAACTTGAATGGGTAGTGGCATGCCAAAATTAGAAGGTCAGGGTTCAAATACCACCTGATGTATTTCGGATGGGTTTGGCTAAATGGTTCCCCGCTCTACCTTCGCAACAAATGTGGCGCACACATATATATATCAGCTGGACGCAGGTGTTTTGTTGATCTCTCCATCACATGAACAATCTAAGCACGGCACCATTTTCAGAAGTGAAATGTGGCAGTTATCAAGGCCAGTGAGTTTACTCTCCACAATTGATAGTCTCGACAAGATGTGCAGGGAGTAAGACAAGCAGATGTTAGCGAGGGGAGGGGAAGTGTAGCGTGACAAGACACGCTGTGATGAGCGCAGAGGTGCGCTATGGGAGGCAGGAAGTAGAGGTAAGGGGCGTGGACGGCAATTAATACACCGCACAGTCATTCACCAAATTACATTAAATCCCTCTCCCCCTCAGCTACAAACGCGTAAGTAAATAGTAGTGACAAACAAACGCGTATTGTACAGTCATGTCCCATCACAGGACTGTGAGGTCATTTACACACAGAAGCAGAGGCTAACAAACTTGGGATCTCCTGATAATGATACCTGTGCTCTACCTGATAAGGCTTTATTCTTTAACAGTATTCAAATAGAAACCATTTGGGTTACCTTTATTGTTGAAAGATTAATATATATATATATATATAAAATGAATAGCAATTCATTTCATTCGTTTTAAAATTAAATAAATCACCAACATACAATATCCCTAATTTTTCTGTTGTTTGTTTCTCAATACACATCCATACTTAATTACATACTTATTTCAAAATTTACTTTGGAAAAGGATTCAAATCCCTGGCGTTTAATTCAACTTGCCACTGCCCTGTCAACTGAGATACCCAGGTCCTGATACATTTGGTATATAAACTTTAATTATATTTGGCTGATGAGCTAAATCATTGGCCACATGGTTCAAAGCAATTTCAATATAATGAACTGCCAGTGATCGGAAAGTCGGGGTTTAAATCCCGGCTATGTGTATCGAGGATGGTTAATCCTAAATGATTTTCTACTCTTCCTCCACACAAATGTGTGTCCATTTTTTTCTAAATATTACCTTCCTCAATCCTACCCCACCAGTATAAATATACTGATAACCCCAAGGAAAATTAGACATAATACACACATAAAAAAATTGTTGTTTATTTTTAACACAGCACCTCAACTTAAGTACTACAGTAGCTCCACGACTTATTTGGTGCTGACTGACAGCTCACAGCTGACTTCTGACACTCAACATTTAGGTATATACCTAAATTTTGACTGTCAGAAGTTACAGCTTTTAAACACATGTTTTTGAAGATCATATGGTTCAGCGTAGGGATACATAATTTGGTCTGGTAACTTTTCAAAGCCGTCAGCTGTCAGTTGTGAACTGTCAGTCAGCACCAAATAAGTCGTGGAGCTACTGTATATGATATAGGTATCAACACATTATTAATATTACCAATCCAAATTTAAAAAATACTATGAGCCAACTTAATCTTACTTTTATTGTGTTTACCTGTAAAGCAGATATTAATTGGACCCTAAATGTCAATTATATTTACCTCTTTTAAACAATAAGAAAATATACCTTAGATCCAAGCTAAAATTGTCTAGAGCAATAATTGCACTGTGGGATTGAGTGACATTGATTACAAGGTGTTGGGGACATATTTTATTAAAACCAAATGTACAAGCGAGCCGTCGGCATCAAAATAAAACGTATACTGTATAAGAATGCACAAACTAGTCAAACAAATGGCCTATCCACTTTAAAGAATTAACTTCCTTTCAAGTCATTAACAAGTCGATGTGTGACAATACAGCCAAGAACCAATTTCTAAACAACTGCCATTCCACAAGAGAAAAGAGAAATAGTGGAAGGTTTTTTGAGGAAGTGCTAACAAGTTAATTAATAAAAGAAAATTACAAAATATTTTTGACAAAAAAATATGACTTTGTAAATAAGGTTAGGATAAATTAATATCTGTTCTTAAAACAAAGTGAAAAATATTATTTTTTAGAAGAAATGACCCAGCATTCATCTGGAGAGGATTAAAACCCATTTGTCAAAATGTGTCAATTTTTTTTTTAATTAGTATGTTTTAAATTTTCCCAAAACTACTAGAGTTTGTAATTTCTGACCCACTGTTGGTTCATTAACAATTATTTTTTTTTAACTCGCTGTTCATCTAAATTTGCAAAGATATCTCAGGCTGCAAAGATGCCAGCCAGAAGCTCTAGCTTGCCTTTCAGACTTAAATGTGCCATTCATAAAATCCGTGCATTCCAAGAAAAGTGGGAAAATAATTTTTAGCTTATTATTATCCCTAATCATATAAGGTTTTACAATTCTTGACAAGAAAAAAAAAAGCCTTAGTGAGATGTAGAAAGGGTGTAATGGTTTCAACATATGTTACTTGAGCTCCCAGATTGTATGTTTTCTCTATTGTACATTATGTTATACACACCCTTGGTACTTATTTTGTCAAACAGTTACCAAACAGACATCCCCAAATACTTTTTTTTTTATATACCAACGTTACTAATGTGAATCACATCTTACCCGCCTCGGTGGCGTAGTTGGCTAACGCGCTAGTCGTGTTAAGCCCGACTGCCGAGGACGGGGAGATCGAGGTTCGAATCTCGGTTGGGTGAACTGGGTGGGGGTGGTTTTTCCTAAATGGTTTTCCACTCTCCCTCCACGCAAATACGGGTTCACTTCCTCTAAAGTCAACCTTCCCAATTCCTAATCCATTAGCGTAATTAGTACTTAAGCGTATAACCCGAACGGGTAGTAAGACGCGGTGCTAAATAATAATAATAATAATCCCATCTTCACTATCTCACACACACACACACACACACACACACACACACACACACACACATCTTGTCAGTCAGTTTTTTCCACCCAAGCTGTGTAAGCCAATTAAATAAATTCTATGTAATATCGGGATCATGACCAACATAATTTTCACTTAATGTTCACCTAACAAAGGTTATCCTTATGGTTTAAAATGGAAGCCATAACGTTCACTTAACTTAGTTATCGCATGTGGAAACTTTTACATTACATGAATGTTAAGTGAAGGGTACCACATGTTCTAGCTAGCCAATCATTATAAGAGCCACATCAACAGGGCTATTTAGTACTGTTATGGGGGCATGCATGACATGAAAGGGTTGCAGGCCATTCACACACCACCACGAGTTAGTTTCGGTATCTTGGAATTTGCTGTTTATCAAACAAGATTGAAAGCGCACACGGAATATTTGAGATTTTGATTATTAAAAATAAAACCATACATTACACTGATATAATTAAATTAACTACAACTAAACAAGTCACTGAATGAAATAATATGAATAATAGGTCTGTAAGTTAATAAGAAAATGATAAAAAATTAAATTAAATAAACAAATTATAAACTATAAAACACATAATAACTAGTATTCAAATATTTAAAATAATCACAAAAATGTTTATTATTAACACAGTTCACAATAACAACCACTATCTACATCAACCATGTCATTCACTTAAGTAGTCATTGATCTCCACGCAAAACACATTGCGTTGACCCGCTTTACACGAACGCTTAACTAACCGACTCACTCGCTGGTGCATTCACTGGACATGCTGACCCGCACACTGTATGTCCACACTGACTCACTTCTGGGCATATTAGCCCACTCATCGGACACGCTGACCCAATCCACCGGCATGCTATCCCACTCACTGGACACGCTGACACAGTCCCAAGCACATTAGCCCACTCCCGAACGCGCTGTTCCCCTCACTTCACTATCCACAACTCGGAATGGGGCTCCTCTGGCTATCGCTGACCGTGTATATAGGTGTCAGAGTTAAGAGTATGGAATCCTCCGTTTCTAGAATACTGGGTTAAAATAAAATGAATCAAGACTCATCCAAATGTTTCCCTTGTTTTTCAACTATGCTCAGGTCCCACTGTAAAACACTAATCTCGCTACACTACTTCATTTGTTTGTTTATGTAATGAAGATGACTTCTTTGGAATATCATGCATGTGTCTCGTGAACACTAAAACTGTTCACTAAAACTTCGTAGCCTCTTATTAAATTTTTGTTTTTATATCCAGTACTTGCAGCCTAATTAGCTCTAAATGTTTATGCATTTTAGTGAACAATTTGCTTTCAAGCAGTCCAAATCCATTGTCTGGTATTTTTCTCGAGTTGTTAAGTTATGTTACATTACCAGTCCTGAATCCTGATAACACAATAGTTTCTTTACATTAAGTTAAAGTTACGTTTCGTGGGGGTTAAGTTGATTGTGATCCCAGCATGGTAAGTTTATATAATACATCTCTTTATTATTGAGAATGCTTTCCTTTCTCTCTCACTCTACTTGTTCAATCCACCTCTCTTGTGCCAGTATTTTCTCTCTCTCTCTCTCTCTCTCTCTCTCTCTCTCTCTCTACATTGTCTCTTTGACAGAAAGTAAAGAAAAAATTATCAGAGATTTCTATTGGCCAGGTTGCCCTAAAAAGGAACAAAATTGACAGATCTAGCTAAACTGCTTGTTAAGTCTGTAAATATATTAAGATAGTTGTTTAATCATGTTTCATCCAAATTCTACTCTTCACCAGTAACAGCGATTCTTGGCCAAGACAGCACTATATACCCACTCTCCCTAAGATAATTTCCATATCTAAGGTATTTTGCCCAAAGTGATCTGTTGTGTGAGCCTGGGGTAGAAACTATGTCAAGGGGTAAAATAAAACTGATATAAATAATTAGTTATGTAACCTATTGTGTGTAAAACTTCAGTTGACCTGAGAAATAATACATTAATTAATTATATTTTAAGGACTTACCGGCTCGACAGGTTGGGTTTTCCGTGGAGGGGCCTCTAGCTCTTCCTTCAAGTGAGCCTGGTTACAGTAGTTAGCCCTCTGCATGCAGCATGCAAGGTTAAGTCACAAGTCACTTCAATAAATCGGTCGGCAAATGACAAAATTACAGGAGTAAACAATAAACGTTTTCATTAGCTATCCCCTAGAGAATTCCAGAAACTAATGGAGAAAAATTTCAGACAGAGAGGATTATAAGCGTACCCATTTTATATTTCAAGTAAGAGGAAAGCAGGGTGAGCCTGGGGTAGTTTGTGGTAAAGTCCCACAACAAGTTTAAGTTTAAAGTTTAAAAAAAAAAGAAAGATATTTGTGGTTCTATGAATTATGAGTTTAAGGCTCCCATAATATTCTTGACTAGGTATTGAGGTTAAATACATTATTGATAATTTTGGTGAAAGGGGTTTGAGCATTCCCTTCCCCAATACACCCCTCTCAGTATAGCCATACCCTAACCAGAAATCTAATAAGGAATATATGTATATTAACCCCTTCCAGCATCAGAAAGTGAATATGAAATATATATATAATTTTATTTACATTATTTAATCACATTATATAATAACTATTTTTGCTCATTTTTAATGCTAATAAATTGAGGAGGGTCTTAAACATGTCTCAAAAAATGAATAGAAAATAATAAAAGTATCTTATAATCAAATATACAAAAGATTTGAAAGCTAGCGAGTGTCTTATTGGCGAGTAAATACGGCATATATTAAAAGCATTTGTTAGGATTTTAAAGTAATGTATTGTATAGTTACAAATTTATAGAGAAAATGTACATCCAAAAATCACAAAGCATGATCCCAGCTTGGAAGAGGTCCAATTTACTTTGTTTCTTAAACCACCCCTTGGGAATTTTTTAAAATGCACCAACATGCATCATGTCAAGCCCAGAAACTCAAGACAAAAAATTATTTTAGAAACATATATTTTCTCCCAGTTTTCATGCTTTTTTAAGTTTGAAAGAAAGAAAAACAGCTGTAATTAAATAGTTTACTCATGCTTATCGTATGTGTCTGTATAAAATTAATTTACACATATCAATTAATTACTGTGCACTTGTGTCCCTGCACATGAGGGGCAATTTAAAAGTTCAATTTAGTAGAAGTATATAACCCGACTAGCACCACTACTCGACCCACCTCTGAAATAGTAAACTCCCCTGTATCCAAACAGTTTGAGCCTTATAGCCGAATACTGAGTAGAAAGGTGGAAATTTGTTACAGATATAACCAAATTAAATATAGTTAAGATGTTCGAGTTTTAACTTTTTAACATTATTTAGTTTAATTCAAAGATGAATGTTTAATCGTCACGGTATATGTGAAAAGCAAAATTCCATTTCCTCACCCCAAATATATTTTATAAATACAATAAAAGGTGTTTTTTGTGCATCTCATGCACTGTTCAGGTTGTATACATTTGTACTAATTACGCAAACGTGTTGGGGATGAGGAAGGTTAAGTTAAGAGGAAGTGTACCCGCACTTGCATGGAGGGAGGCTGAATAACACTTAGAAAAAACCAACCAGGATTCAAACCCCCATCTTCCTGTCATCAGCAGTCTAGTCTATTGTGAGTCCTAGAGTACTTGGACACCAAAGTTGGTTTTTAAATTTTAGAATATTACAATAGAATATAAACATTTTAAATCATGGAAACATTATAAATCATGAACTGCTGGCCATGAAGACAAAGACGCCAGTCTTGTTTAGTTTGACAATGATTTGACTAGGTGTACCGAGGTGTATTTTTCTAAATCGTTTTACACCCTTCCTACGCACAATGCAGGTACATTTCCTTAAGTTCATTAGAGTATTTAAATAGCCAATGAGAGTAGTAAGATGTGATGTCCCTGATATTTTTTAAAAAGGAACAGCCATGGGCTAGAGTGTCCATGTAATCTGTGAATGTATCTCAAATAGTTAAATCAGATGACATGAGCTTTTAAAGGATTGTTTCTGATAACTGATAATTTGGATGGATTGAACACAAGAGAGTTTACTGTGGTTGATAATATCGGCAAGTGACTCACCAGTGCCCTGACGGATATGCCCGTTTCGACAATGGCCTCCTCCATGTCTGAGTTCCTGGTGGAAGGTATGGAAGGGGGCTGAAATGAGTCGGACACACCTCGCAAGTCTCCCAGTGAGCAAGCTTTCTGGCGCAGACATGCGTAGGGACAAGACGACACAACATGCACATGTCATGCTCTGTACACTACATTTACTAGTTTCTATATCAGTGTTCCCCGACCTTTTTTTACCAGGGCAGCATCCTTTCATACAGCTCCGATATTTTGTCACACCCTTGGAAGGAAATATCCTTATGGTTAGGTGTTATAAGTTAAACAAAAAATAGCAGTAGAGGAAGTACTTTAAAAAAAAGTATTAAAAATCATTTTGTAAAAACAAAATTAGTATCAATTAGAATCATAATATGTGTTTGGTGCAATACTTGTCGACTTTATTATAAATGTTCTCATATTTTTACACTATCCAGTTGAGAGCCACTGATCTACACCACAAACGTTTTAATAAAAATAATATGGTTCCTGTCTGCATGATTGGTTAGAGTTAACACTTATGCTAATAATCAGAAATGATTTAATCGTTTAAAATTTATTTAGTTTAGTTTAAGAATAGATAATATTTGTCATGAATCAATTTATTTGAATACAACTTTTCTGAAACTAATCTTTGGAAGAACAATGTTGAAGACCAATGTAATTATAGTTATAAATCATTTTGCGATGCTTGTAAGAAGGTACAGTAAAGAGGAATAGAAACAAATCAATGGAACAAACAAGATCAACACTGCAACCATTAGCTCACTGTCCAGTGGTAACAGTGCAAATTCTGAATTGTGTTGTTCTTTCCAATGTAAACACCATATTGTGTTTGTTCCCCATTTTCTGTACGTTCTTCCATATCCAACCAAATGAGCCTCAAAATGGGGAAAAGAGGTTTTCCTTAAAGATATTTACATTATGGCCCTGGTCATATGACAGGTTAGGTTCTATGGCCCCACTATAAAGCTGAGCATAGCCTTTTTTTTACTTTCAAATGCACATAAAATTCTAATAAAATTATTTACACTATCATATATAAATTTTGCAATAGAGCCAAGCCTAAAAAATTATACAAAATTAGTTGAATGATCATTTGATAAATGATGGTTAAAATTATTCTATAGTGCCCATCACTACTGTAACAGACTGAACTACCATAATCTAGAAATTTAAACAATTTCAAGTTTTTTTGTGAATTTCAAAGAAAAACCAGAGATAAATCAAGTTATTAGTTGTCTTTATGTTTACAGGTGCATCAAAATATCAGCCTTTTTAGGAAACTTTAGTGTATATATTTAGACCTACAAAAAAACTAAATCATCTTGTGTGAAAGACCGTAACAAAAGTTTTTTTTCCCCCTCTTTTTTTTTTTTACCTGCTAGTACTCACCCAGCCCAAATTCAATTTCCCAGTGGAACGAGACACGTGGATCGGAGGAGACCTAGACCGATAGTCTGATGCTTGTCTTGCTCCAATGTTCTGGGTTCACATCCCCCACACACAAGGTTAGTAACATGCAAAAGAGTGGTTAGTTCAGCTCACTATGTACAGTCAGCGAAAATACAAATTAATTCATGCATGTCTTACCTGCACAGGAAACAATTAAGACCAGGCCGCAACATTCTCATATGATGGGTTATTGTCAATAGGGGATCATTTTCAGCACCATATATTACTACCATTTGGGTTGTACGCTTATGTACTAATTACACTAGTGTGGTAGGGATGAGGAAGGTTATATTTGGAGTAAGTGTAACCACATTTGTTTGGAGAAAATGGGAAAGCATTTAGGAAAAACCACTCTCAGTGCACCCGACCACTATCGAACTATGATCGCCCATCATTGGCACTTTGGTATATGACAAGCTTAACGCCTTAGACCATGCGGCCACCTAAGCAGGTGGGATGGATAATTTTGTCTAAAATTTGACTCGGTATTAAATATAACTGCCCAAAGTTCAAGTTAATATTTTATTTGTATTTTATTAAAATAAAAAATAACAGCTATGTATAGTATTTTTTCACATTTTAATAACTGTTCGGTTATGTTTATATATTAATTATATTAATGGAGTATGGATGAGATGAGTATTTGTGTAACCTGCTTTGGTGGCTGCATGGTCTAAGGTGTCACACTGGTAATAGACTAGACTGCAGATGACAAGGAGACCATGGTTCGATCCCGGTCGGGTGCACTAAGAGAGGTTTTTACTAAGTGGTTTCCCAATCTCTTTCCACACAAATGCATTTACGCTTCCTCTAAATTCTACCTTATTCACCCCTAGCCCATTAATGTAATTATTACATGGGTGTACAGCCCGAACCCTTAGTAAGATGCTGTGATATAAAAAAAATATTTACGGATTGAGATTGAAAAATCATTTAAGAAAACCACCCTTAGTACATTTAGGCAGGATTCAAACCCCAAACTTCTCGTTACCAGAAAATCAGACTAAATTAGTTGGGCTTTTAGACTGTGTGCCCATCAATGCCAGTGATTAAGCATAAATGTTGGGAAAAGTGTTAACTAAAGGTTTAGAATAAACAATATTTTATATGTGTGTGTTAATTTTCTGTTTCAAAAATAAGTCTAAAATTAAATTTTTAATAATATCAAATGTGAAAACTAAACTCATTTGCTTAAGTGGAGCCTTAAGATCTACACCTTAGAACATCAACTACAACAGATACCAAAGGTACAAAACACAAGTCAAAGTTTTTTTTTTAGACTGGCATACCTTACTAAAAATAATCTCTCTAGGAACATATAGCTGTCACATTACCGAGCCAAGATTGTTGTGTTTTTGATCATTTGTTTGGAAATAGAACATAATTTGTTATCTAAATTACTCACGCTGAGAAACGTTATATTTAGAAGAAGGTATAGAAATGTGGATATAAACATATAGAAGGAACAAACACAACATGGCTGTTAGAATTAAAATAAGAATACAGTTCACACTTTACATTGCTGTCACTGGACAAAGAGGTAATGGCTGCTTCTTGGGAGGGGGGGAGAGGGGTTACCGATCGCTACCGATGAATTCCCTGACCTAGGTTTCATTCTATCGGAACTCATCAGGAGGGAGTGTGAAATGCGCAATGAAACTTCAAAAAAGAGGATACCATGAAGTTGTGGTGCGAATTTCACACTCCCTTCTGATGAGTTCTGATAGAATAAAATCAAGGTCGAGGGATTGGGTAGTAACGATCTGTTTTCTTTAAGAGGCATTCATTAACTCTTTGTCCAATGGCAGCAATATAAAGTGTGAACTGTGTTCTTTTCATTATCAAAGCCACATTGTATTCGTTCCCTTTTATATGTTTCCATCCACCTGTAACGTCTTCCAAATATAACAAAGTAACTCAAAAAATGAAAAGGTGTTTTCCTTAAAGAGAATTAAATATTAGTGATGCATTGTAAAATAATGATACATAAAATAAGTAAATCTCTCTTTATAACATTAGGACAGACTTTCATACTTACATGGTTGTGATATTCATGAAAATTTGCGTTAATTTCAATAACAATGAAAGTTTGAGTTAATTTCAATAACACTATGAATAGTACCCTGAATGCCTGTGTAGTAATGCATTAGGCTCATTATTTCCACGGTGATTAAACTGAATGTTACTTATTTTTGTCCAACAAGAGAGGAGACAGATTAACTATTTTTTTTAACATTCCTTAAATGTACAGCTTAGTTTTAAACCAATGAAGAGGATGAGTCACATTTCATGGAAATACCATCCATGTAACTTTAAAATTAAAATTGTATGGATTCCATGACTAACTCTTTACTACCCAGGGCTGTCAAAATAAACCTTTAGATAATGTTCTACGCAGGTCTGGCTGACGGCCAACTCAAATACAGCACCAACCAAATTTAAAGGGGGCAACAGGTAGTAAAACCAAATGACAAACAGCAGAGTTATAAGCCGAGGAAGAGAAACTTGTGACCAGGCCAAAAATTCCATTAGGAAAGATAGGAATTCGATTTAGAAGAATTCTGGCCTTGATTTAATTGTGTCTTTTGGAGTGTACCTACACCCACGTGAACATTAACAGAGTAAAGCGTGGTTTGTGTCAAAATAGTCGAGCGATCTTGCTGATAAGGGTCATTTTGTGTGCTGGTCTACATACATGTATAGTAAGAACACTTTAAGAAAGACAGTTTAGAAACTAGAAACCTATTATTTTTAGTTAATGATTGAAAGAACGTCTAAATAATCTCAAGAGGTTTAATAGAATAGAGAGATAACCAAAAAGAATTATTAAATTACAGACATAAGTAATTAGTTAAAGTCTTGGCTTGATTTTTTTTAAATTGGATGACTATAATATGGGATTTGAAGTGGCCCTCTCCTGTCCAATTTTTGAAAATTTGATGCATCCAGAAGTCATTTGGAACGGTTTACCTATAGAAATTTTAATGGGGGTACCCCTAAAATAGTGGTTTCCAAACTGGGGGCATGAAGCACTTACGGACGCGTGAGAAGGAGGATGGAAGGTAGGACCCTATTGGGAAATAACATTAAAATTCTGTCAGGGACTGAACCAATTTTTAATTTAAATCGATTTTTTTTCAAATAAAACATAGGATGCTCGTGCCGCATGCACCTTTTTATTGAGTCTGAAATCCTCAGATTCTATCCAGACTCTACTCTGTACTCTACCCTCAGATATCATTGCGGCCATTGCAGTAGCAGCTGTTGTAATTTGACTATGGCAGTGAGAGGACTATGCCTGTATCAGTTGTGTGTTTGACTAGAGTTAGAGCGGTGCAGAGAAATGGAAGAAAACGTGTTGTACTGGTAAACAGAAGATGCTAGGTATTACTGTTAAATAAATAGAGAAACCTGTCCTTCCAAACCGAGTATCCTGTGCCTATCTATTTCGGACACTACACCAGCCATCACAATAATAATTTTTAGCCTTTTTTTTAGTACCATTATGCTGTTGGTTTTACATTGATTTTTGTATCAAATAAATAAGTGAATAGAAAACTTTTTTTTTTAAGATTTGTACATAACTACCCCAAAAAACAAGAGAGGAGAAGGAATTTGATGGTTTACCAAGCCTAAAAAGTTTGGGAACCACTGCTCTAGGGTTCTTAAAAAAAAATTTATTCGTGCCTATAGATAGGAGGAGTTTATTTCAAATGGGATGAGGGGGAAACAAATTATTTCCAAGGAGAGAAAGACACTCATCCGCCCCCCAATTTCACCACTGCTTGGCTTAGATTTGTACATTTAAAAAAAAATCTTTGGCCACCTTTACAAAACAAAAGCAACGTATGCAAATTAATCCGTAGCTCAGCACTGAAATGTTACATGATAAAATACTTAAATTTAAAGTGATCTTGGTTCACAACCCAACTCCCTTCGCGCACCAAATTAAAATTTAAATACAATAATAATATATTTTTATTAAACTTTTGAGCACCTCAAACCGAAGGGCAAGATTGGACCAAGCCAAATATATAGTTGTGACAAATGCCAGTCAGTTTCTCCGTAGGAAATTCCAGTTGGTAGGCTGGGCATGGACTCGCTATACCTTAGTATGGATAGGTTTTTCATTCGTATTCTATTGTATTTCATCTTCTATAGTTTTTTTAAAATGTTTTCCCCTGGATCTTGGGCCCAAACCCTCCCAAACTCAGTAGCATGGTAGTATATTAGAATCTCCTTTGCCCTATTTTCGTGGGCCTAACCACCACAGTTCTAAGTCCAGCCCCGCCTATACCAAAACAAGAGTTTAGTTCTAAATATCATGATAAATTCACGTTGTATTAATCTCACCTGGTCTGACTGAGTCTCATATACAACCTGGTCCACCTCATCGCTGTCGACCAAGTTGGTCAGGTCCCCAAAGCTGCGCCTCTGTTACAACATATAGGTTAGTGGGCTCATATTAGTGACAGCAAACAAAACAAAAACACACAAAGCAATAATTAATTTTTTATTATTTTTTTTTCAAATATAGCATTGTTAAACCCGTATCACACGACACTAGCTTGTACTTGAAATCCAGTGTGCTGGTTAGAAAAAGTAATTGGTTCTGCCTCTTGGTACTGACTACCATAGTAGTTGTGAGGATAGAACAGGCGCTATTTTTGTACTAGTTCCGATACTAGTCATTTTTTTAGAACAAAGTATTCAATAGAACATAATCAAACCTAATGTAACCTATTCTTCATATATTTAAAATGTTCAATAGGTTAGTAAAACTGTAAGTTAAGGATAGGTTGTTCTAAAAGAATGATAGACTACGCACCAGACCCGTAGGCGCTCTTTATTTTAAAGCCCGCAATACTCGCACCAGGCTCTGGTACACAATGTCGTTTTTAGATAGCAATTTTTTTATTAAATATGTTGTCACTAAAAGGGTTTATATTTTATTTATTTTAGAACAAAGTATTTTAAAGTATTTTAAAGTATTTAACAAAGTATTTAACAAAGTATTTAAGCTAACTTAATCTATTCTTCATATATTTACAATATTCAATGTTAGTAAAACTGTATATATGAAGGATAGGTTACATTAGGTTGGGTTATGTTCTAAGTGACAATATATTTAATATATATTTAATTAAAAACATGTCACCTAAAAAGACAAACCACGTTCCAGACCGAATTTTAATTTAAATAAACTTGATAGCA
>CABFWB010000673.1:233020-245353 GCA_902151455.1 Timema bartmani | reverse complement strand
ACATACAGTATATGATGAACTGTAGCTTAGTTTGACCCTCGACAATGATACGAGGAGTCATAAGTTGACTAGACCTTCCTTACCTTTGGTTATTGGGACAAACCAGCGCACATTAATAAAATAATACAAACACTGTATGAGGAATGGATACGAATAAAAACATGTAAACATCATTTTAAATACTATTTATGTAATTTCAAAAGCATAATATCCATTTCAGTGTCCCTGCCTGAGAAATTCCAATTAAATAACAATACTAAGGTAATCCACAAATATAATGTAGTACTCTTCTTGAATGAGACAATTATTCTATTGGTAACATATAAATAAAAATATAAATTATAAAATTAATTTTGTTAGACAAAGACAAAGTTTATTAGGATTCTAGTTATTTTACATAAACAATATATAATGAAAAATATATTCTTGAGATAAAATGAATGTTTTATGTACAAAGGTGGCTAAAATAGTAACATTAGGTGTTAAATAATTTAATTATTTTTTTATAATATTTCTGATTAAAATACTCATCCATACCAATTTAATAGAATTAGTTTAGTTCTTGAAGAATAGTATGCAATAGTTTATATTATTGGATGGCTTGAAATAGGAGCGAATATAACTTGATAAATCTAGAATAATCTCACCGGTGAAAAATAAATTTCTTCTGTGTAAATCTTGAAAAAAAAAATTACCTAAAACTGAAAAATCTGCATATTACGAACTAGCATATAGAACTCTTTCTACAAACACTTCCGGTACATTAAAGGACACTGTATTCTCTTCTAAATCAGTTTTATGATTTCTAAATCATAGTTTTACCACTGTGAATATTGTTTAAAAAATCATATTTTAGACCTAGTCAAAACCACCCATGAAAATAAAGACATCCTTACGAAATTTAATATGTTTCAAGTAATGGAAATAGAACAAAGAATCAACTGATAGTCCGGAACAACCGTTAGAGTATTAAAGGATGATTTCAAATTTAATCAGCTTGGAAAATGTAAAATAAGTTAAGATATTCAAAGAATAATAGAGCTTAGAAAATCATTAGGGTAGTTTTGGTGAGTTATAAAAATTAATATTTTTAACATTTATTGTCAAAAATCGAATATGGCGCTGTAAACTAAGAAACAAATAAGTCCTTGGGCGTGGCTACTTCCGAACCGGTCGCTAGAATGTTTTAGTTGTTCCACAAGTCTGTTGATCTTCTTTGAATGTAAACAAGCTGCATTCCTCTCAAGGATATAATGCATTTTTGCAAATTTTGAGATGAGTAGATTAGACTGGGTTTTTACATTTTGTAAATCATACTTATAGATAACATGAAACAAAGAACTACGTCCATGGATATCAGAAAATAAATCATAAAACATTTAATTCTTAAAGTGAGTTTTGGTAAAAACCAAGGATACCAACATAAAAATGGTGTCATTCACGACCAAAATAAATGTAAAATGAATGTTAGTAGTAAATAAAAAGGGGGTAATTAAAATAATGTTAGAGTAAAGATAAAAACTATTCCAAGATACCTATTTTTAACTCAATATTCAAGGCCAAATCCAAAAAATTTCAAATTTCACATAATTTTTCGTATATACTACCCTTAAGTTAATTTATTTTTGAAAAATAAAGAGACATTATTATTGATCATTTAAAATTGTCCCTCGAAACCAATTTTAAAGACAATATCAACTCTATTACAAAAAAAATACAAAAATCAGTCATTATTAAACTACTGTAATTGTTTTGTTTTTTAAAAAAACAAAATTATATATATATATATATATATAATTATTTACAACGTAAGAATTATAACCGATATTTATTTTGAACTAAATCACTAAGACCACTTGAAAAATGTTCAAATTTAAATAAACCAGTCATTAGCAAGACCTTCTTGGTTGAATTTTCCTCCAAAAAAGAAGTATGCAGTTTTATTCGGCCTGTAAAATACTCCACAGATACACATTTTAAACTAAGTCGTTAAAAACATTTTCAATATAATATTAGGAATTCCTTAAAATCAGACATCAGTAAATCAGTCTTAAACGAACCTTTACCCAAAAACCAAGTATATTGGAGGCAATTTTTGTGTTGATGATGGTTTGAATAATTGCTACCTATAGTTCTATGTACTTCATGTTGACTATTTTGAATATTAATAAACTCATTTGTTAAACTTGTAAATTATTCTTGTTCTTTGTTCCTTCCAATCAACATTTATAAGTTTATGAATGTTGTAGAATATATTTGCACATTAGTATGGCTCCAGATAAGATAACACCAATGTGGAGTTGTCTCGGGTTAGGTTATTTTTTAAAGTTTTTGCTCAAACGTAGTAGGTAAAATTTTTTAGCCAAAACAAATGTTTATATGTTTATGTAATGAATAATAGTAACAAGCTATTTTATGGTTAGGTTTTCAACACTAATTTATTGAGAAATTCAAAGTTCAATATATAAACACAGAGCTGTATTCACATATGACTTAAGAAAAAACTAATTGGATCTATGATATCAACAATGAAAACTAGAAATTCAACATTATTACATGGGATTAGTATACACAAGTAAAAGGAAGAGCACACACACACACACACTTATATATTTATATATACATGCTTATATTATATGTATGTATACATGCATATAGTGTGTGTATATACACATGCAAGTATTACATGTATATATGCATGCATGTACATTTATCTATATATATATAATATACATACTTAATGATATATATATATAGATAAATGTACATGCATGCATATATACATGTAATATTTGCATGTGTATATACACACACTATATATATCATTACGTATGTATATTGTATATATATATATATAGATAAATGTACATGCATGCATATATACATGTAATATTTGCATGTGTATATACACACACTATATGCATGTGTATATAAATATATAAGGGTGTGTGTGCTATTCCTTTTACATATACATGTATAGCCTATATACATTTGTATATAGTCTCTACACGTATATATACGTGTGTATATGCTATATATGTATATATACATATACTTACATGTATATACATATATATTTACATGCCATACATATATATTAGAACTGCACTTGGCCTCCCTTACTTAAGACAACAGCAGCCAGACAATCCTGTTAAAGCATCAAAAGAGAAGTAAGAGAGAGAAGATTAATAACTAGAGAGAGTGATAGTAGAGTAGAGAGAAAAGTGTTTCATGTAAACCAAACTTTCACCCCGAAAGCGCGCGTCAGGTGGTCAGGGTTGCTGCGGTGACGAACCACACGCCGCGATCTCGTGGGCAGGGCTGCAACACGCGCTACAATGCAACACAAGCGTTTTCACGCTCTACCCTTACAGTCAGACCAACTTCTCCTTTTTATATTGAATATTTTATACGGAGGCCGTTCGTGTAAACCTAGCTCAGACGGGGAAGGACGCAATTCTGAAATATGTAGGGGGAAGGAAGGGACCTTGGGACTACTTCTTTCTATAATTCATTTTAATAGTTAGACATGAAAGTATACCACACTCACTGTATTCATATTTATTCACACAATAACAAAAAAGTATGACAAAATATGATAATGTTCACTCGTATAGTCCAAGAACCATGACTCGCTAACTAAAGCAATTTTTGGAATGATGGCTGTCTTGTTTTTATATGACAAGTGACATCTCTTTCCATCCCCTTGGCTATTTTTACAGCCTTTTCTTGTAATACTCTTAAGTTTCTTAAATATAAATGATTTGAATTACATTTTGTTCCAAGTTTATATATTCTTAATTTTCTTTGTAAGTAAATTAATTTAGGTTAACATATTTTTAATTTGGTAATAATTTGCTAATAAGACCAGCGGGGTCAATGTAAGGGGGGTTCAAACTACTGAATCTGAACAAAGAGACCAGGAATAGTTTTATTTCAGTGATAATGATTAGCTATTCGGCTGATTAGGTAAATGCTAGTGAATTTCCTTAAAATTGGTCCTCCTCATCTTGTAAACTTAGTGTGATTTGGATCTAGCTTGAACGTGATTTAAAATGCATTACATTAAAACACATCCATGGATCAATAGGATATTTACCAAACAAACGATTTTAGATAATATAAAAATCAAATGAGAATAAGTTTTCATAAGTAATTATAGACTTAACAATATTCTAGAATTTCAACTAAAATAAAACAAAATAAATGTGGCTGTCTTTTATAAACATAACATATAGCAATTTATCACTGTCTCTTGGTAAAGTATTTCACATGAATTTTTATTGCACTGACAATGTACAAATAAACACACACACACAATTCTACGTTTAATATTCGACGTAGTGTTTGTGATGGCTCTGTGGGACAGCTTGATTTACAACAATAAAAGCTTGAAGTGTACAATGAAATGGTTTAGATCTCCGTAACAGAGCCGAACGGGGATTTATAGTGCTGCTGCAAATTTGATGGAGCTACCGGGAAAAAAAAGGGGATACATCTCCGACCCAAAAATAAAACATTCAATTATTTAAACCTATAAATAAAATATTCTGAATTGTATTAAAGTTAAATTCGCATAGATATCTCCATTTACTTAATTTGACTCGTAATGATAAACTAACTTATCCAAATAATAGACCCGCAATTTTAAATGTTAAATATATTTTGTTTCATGTAGTCTGAAATTATTTTCTCAATTTTTTTAAAAATAAAACTTGGTATGATTTAAATAAATATAACTAGCAGCTTTTATATTCTTAATTCTATTATTAGATATTTTGAATTAATTTGAATAGTTTAAATTAGTGAAATTAATTAAGGTACTACTTAGAAACCAAATTCTGTCCTCTAAATTTGTGTCAGTTTTCAAATAAGTGTGACTCTAATCGCTTTACCCTGGATCTATAATCAAATTCTCTGCTTTAGGATTCAGTTCCGGTCCCCTAGATTTATGTTCGAATTTCCTGCATGGGAATAAAATTACGGTTCTTTAGAGCTATAGTCAAATTTTCTACCAGGGAATAATGGTCGCCTAGATCAGCGGTTCTCAACCTTTTATTACTCGCGCCCCCCTAAATATCCTAAAATATTTTCGCTGTCCCCTAATTTTACTATCATATTGAGCATTAAGATTTATTCTAAATGAATGCTTTTATTTACTGATTATAATAACAAAAAAAAAACCTGAAATTAACGTACCAAAATGTATTTAATGGGACCTCTGCTGTTGCACACTTTCCTCTAATTTTTCTATTCTTGTATCAATTGTAGACTATTACTAAATGCTATTTGCGTGCAGGATTCGATTCGGAGTCGATTTCACTGCTTTGTTTTAATATTTACCATTTCGGAAAATCCCTTTTCACATAAATAATTAGAAACAAAGGACAGCAGACTTTGATTGGTGATGGCAAACAGATGGGGATTAGTTATACTATCCGTGATTTCTTTTATTCGTATTTCTCCTCCCATCACTACCCCGGAAAATTGAGAGTCTACTGCACTTACATGCTTACGATCGTCGAATTATTTCTTATGAAACGTAAAATTTAATATAATTGTCTTAAGTAATAAGCAAATAATATTTTAAATTATTTTATCGAGGCTTTCCTAAAAAAACTTTCGCCGCCCCCCAGTTAAGAATCACTGCTCTAGATCTCTATTCAAATTTTCTAACAGATAATCCAATCTCTGTCCCCTATATCTTTTGTCAAATTCCCTACCAAAGAATCTGATTCTAATACTTTATATGTTTCGTCAAATTCCATACCATAGAATACAGTCTCAGTCCTTTAGATCTTTTGTCAAATTCCCTATCAGAGATTCCAGTTTAAGTTCTTTAGATCTTTGGTCAAATTCCCTATCAGAGATTCCAGTTTAAGTTCTTTAGATCTTTGGTCAAATTCCATACCAGAGAGTCCAGTTCCACTCTTATAGATATTTTGTCAAATTCCTTACCAGAGAATATTGTCCTGGTACTACTCTAAATCTGTAATTATATTACCTACTTGAACTTCTTTATTTATGGATAAATTCTCTAATGACAATCAAATCATTATCCTCTAGATCTGTAGTCGAACTCTCTGCCTAGAAATAAAATCCCATTCCTCTAGATTTGTAATTAAAAAGTCACAGTAATAAAAATAACAATGTAACTTACTCTTTAAGCAATAAAATAAAAATTTAGCAATCACGTTTTTATCCCTACTGGAAATGGATGTCGAAAATTATTCTTTACTTATTCTTGATAGTTTTTCTACTAATAGATTGAGTTTCACTCAGCCTTTCCTTTGTACATATATTTCTCAATTCCTTCTCTACACATTTTCTCTATCCTACTGCCACACGTATTTTGTTTCAACATTCCACCAGGATCTACCATGATTATAATGTTAACAACATCACGTTCGTTTGGGAACATTTCTAGCTCGAAAGCGAAATCCGAAGGAGAAACCTTCCCCTTCCCACGCGTCTCCACAACACCCCTCACCACCCTTTAAAAAACTTGGGGCATGCAAATAACTTTTTATTGTCCTATTTTCATTCCGTATCCTGGGCACATCTTGTTAGCAGCCACACGTAACACGGCTATCGCCTTCCACTGAGCCAGCCCCAAGATACTTGAATGAAAGAAGAGAGACTACGTCATCTGTGTCGTCAGTGTGTCAGTTGGCGACTTCAACCCCCTATAAAGGCGATCCTATGCAATATATGTGTATATCAGATCATATATATACATATATCGGCGTCGTGTATATGCATACATATACACATATATATCGGGCCTATATCTGTGGGTGTATGTATGTCCCATATATATATGTGCCCTGTATATATGTATGTATGCATGCCCCATATATATGTGGCCTGTCTATATGTATGTATGTCCCATATATATGTGGCATGTATATATGTATGTATGTCCCATATATATTTTGCATGTATATATGTAAGTATGTCCCATATATGTGTGTGGCATGTAAATATGAATGTATGTCCCATATATATGTGTGTGTGTGGCATGTATATATGCCCTATATATATGTGACTTGTGTATGTGTATATATGCCCCATACCTATATATGTGACCTGTATATGTGTATACATGCCCCATATATATTTACAAATATATATATGCAAGTTGAATTGGTGGAAAAGGATCAAAGTTTTATTTTTGGATTAGCTCAATTTAATTTTCGTTCGAACAGTGATGAATTTAATCAAATATTTTGGTATTAGCTGGAGGTATAACACCACATTAATTAACTCAACACACACACAAATTGACATGCGACTATACATCAAGCTCATCTAGTCTGGTTTTCTAGTTCCAGTGATGTAAGAGCTAGAATTACTGCAGGATATACTGAGGGTATTTAAAAAAATATCTTCCCACTCTCCCTTCACGCAAATAGTGGTACATTTCCTCGAAATTCTACTCTTCTTATGCCTGAACCGACTTGGCTAGTCAAATTTGTATAGCTGGGGCGGGTAGTAAAATGTAAAGGGGAATAAACTCAATATAAGGAAAGGCATGAGAGTAAAATATTTTAAATAAAATGCTCCCACAACAACGTGTAGAGAACACGAAAAAATGAAACAGTCAAAATAACCTAAAATAAATATATAGTATTATGTATGCAATATAGTTATAGATATGCATATAAAAATATGCATGTATGTATATATATATAATTATATATGTGTGTGTATTTTAGCTATTCAAATTACCCACATATGATCGTTCCTAACTTGTATATGTGTGTATTTTAGCTATTCAAATACCCACATATGATCGTTCCTAACTTGAGATAGATGAAATCCCCGTACGCACGTAACAGGCAAGAAAGAGAGATGTGACTGACAGCCCAAGATGGTCTAACCATAGACTTTTTAATGGCTGCACATTTTTCCGGCATCCTTTACCCATGCTAGGTCCTCGTATCGTGGAAAGAAAAAAAAAATAGGGTGGATACGGGGTGAAGGATGAATAGATACCACACTCGACATTCGAATAAAGTATTTGGGGGGAGTGGGGGAGGCGGGGGCAAAACTGAGATTGGCTCGGCTGCCGACCGAGATCTCATTTGCTTCTTCAACTTCAATCTCGTGTGAATTGTGAGAAGAAGATGGAGAAAAAAAGGCGCTATTGTGTGGTCGATCAATTTGAAAGGAAAAACTAATATTCAGAAGCAAAGGGGGTAAGTAACAATGGAAGTACTCGTGAAATATTGGGTGTAAAGTGAATCTTTTGTTCCCTCTAAGAGATATTGAGTGAGCTATTGAGTTTGAAGGGTAGTAATATTAATAGAATTATACATAATTATGTTTACTTAGCCTCTTAAGACAATAAATAGGGATATTAGTGGCTGGGGTCAAACTTAAAAGGGACTACGAATCACTCATGCATCACTACTACCTTCAAAACTACGCGAAGATTGAGAAACTTCAACACCACCGTAATTCGAACCATTTTCACAACACAACAATAATCTACCTGAATTACCACATAGTGGAGCGGAGATAACCCCTTTTTTAAGTGATCCACTTCTTATTACTAGGATCCACATCTTTTATATCAATGAGGATAAGGACGAGAAAGGCATAATTTTGGAGTAAGTGTACCCGCATTGACGTAAAGGGAAATTGAGAAAAAATCCATGAAGAAACTTAGACCAACATGCCATCATCAGTGAACCAGACAAAATTAGACTGACGCCTTTGTCCACATATCCATCAGTGCCAGTAGCCTAATTCATCGCAGGTTTTAGTCCATCCAGTGAATGTGCAAACTGTTCGAGTGGGGGACCAATAAAAGAAACTAAAAGCTTTCTTCTACTTGGTATCAACCGAGGTTCGATTCATTCTAGTATCACCAAATGGAACCGTCAGCCAATACTCCCTCCTCCATCCTGATGCTCACGCCTGTAGAGTAGAGCTGTTTCAGTGAATAAAGACTTGCAATCAGTGCACTGCCAGACCGGTATCGCTGTGATTACGTCGGTGAAGACTACTCTCATCAATCCACTGGAGATCACGTGGGTGGGCGCAGGCGCGTGAATGACTACCCCCTTACTTCTCCAGCAAACCTCTCCAACCCACCTTTACCGATATCAACCTTTGAAACATCTAGCAGAATCATGGATATAATTGATTAAATAGTTAAGCTATTATATTGGTTAATTTCTGCTATAGAAACAAATAAATATCATATCATATAATGAAGCTCTGGTAAACTCCAGCTCACACCGGAAAACTGGAAGGAGTACAGGGATTAAAAAAACCCACAGATAAGACTTAGATAATATTAAAGATCATAACCAACTTTTATGTAAATTACTTGGTCACTAAAACATTTTAAACTAACCATCTCTTCATATATGGTGTAAGATATTTTAACTTGGTATTTTAAATTGTATTTTATTTTAACTTTTTAAAACTGTTTGTATTATTAAGATGTTGTGACTTTGAATTCCAATGTGAATACTTGTCAGTTCATAGTTGTTATGTTGTGGTGTTATTTTATATGCATTTGACTCATATCACAGCAACGCTACCAATGTAAACATATTACTGCGAGAGTAGCACCTTATACCATGCGTCCACCAAAGCGTGTTAAAAATAGGAAAAGTTATTTTAACATTTTAAAAACAATGTTTTGAATTACTTTTGATTTAATTTTTAGATAGTACTATTTTTAAAATACCATAAAATTAATGGAATAAGTAGATTGTTTGGAAAGTTTATTAAGACGCAGGGTTTTGTTTATATATATTTGAAAAGTCCCTCTTACAACACCCCCTTTTCTTCTTGTGAAAGTTAATAAAATGCTAAGCACTCAAGAAGTGTGGCAAGCAAAGTAATATTCTGCGACGCGTTGTCTCTTCAACTTAATCCACTAGATCCTCCCAAGACAATGAGAAAACGAACACCGGGTGTGGATTCATAAAGTTGACGAGGAGGGGGGAAGGGGGGTAGGACAAGGTTAGCAGGGAGGTGGAGGGTAGTGTCGATTAAAATATTGAGGGGGTGAAAGATTGAACTTCTTCACATCTGTGTCAGGTTTGACACCAGAACACACAATCCAGAGAGTGACAGGGGGAGGGGAGGAGGTAGATATCGGTCGATGGAAGCTTTCAATCAAAATTAACAGTGTTCGTGAAAGTCTAGGTGAACTGTCAGCACGTTCGACTCCCACTCAGGGGGGTCAAACTAAAAAATTGAACTTTAAAAAATAGATTCTAGATTAATAACCTAGTCAGGTTTAAACTCTTTATCATCGAGTCAAGGCAGGCTACAATATCCTCTATGACAAAACATACATACAATTTTCTAAATAGAATAAAATGTTAAATTTAGCTCATTTTCATATGTGTGAATTTAATATAGTTAATTAGCTGTCATACTCGGGTTAGAAATCACTCGAGTCAACTTTCTTGTCTGTCAAAATTACAGGGTGTGTTGGAAAACCTAATGACAGATTTATATTTTATTACCTCGTCTTACTACCCGTTCAGGTTATGCTAATACATTCTAATTATTCTAATGGTTTTAGTGATGAGGAAGGTCATATGTATGGGAAGTATACCCGCATTTGCGTGGAGGTAGAGTGGAAAACCATTTGGGGAAAAATATTTTCAGTACACCCGACTGATATTCAAGCATCGATCTTCCAGTCATCGGCAGTTCAGTCTACTGCAAGAGTAGCACCTTAAACCATGCGGCCACCAAAGCAGGTCTAACGGTAGTTAAAATGATTTACTAAATTTTTGCACAAATATACAACTTGAGAACGATTTATGTGCACAGTTTAAATAAAGCTATGGTTTCACTTGCACCCAATCAAAACTAGTGCAGCTTCACATCTTCCTATGATGCAAGTAATTTAATGTCTGGGTAGTAAAACGAACATATGCGTGAATATTATACATATTTTTGATTTATTAAGATAGAATCAGACACCCATAATCCTGTATTAATTCCATTTATGAATTCAGGAAAGTAGATTTATTTTTTCGGAAAACATGTTGTATTTTATTGTGTTATGTTAAATTGCTTGGCCTGTTGAGGGATTTAGACAACACAGGAGCATTATGTCACTCTTTTTAACATAGACTAACTGGTTTGATGCACGATTGCTTTTCACCCAATATTTACTGTAGTGATAAAAACAAAAGAGGCAAAACAAACCATAATTTGCGCTTGTTTATCAGAATTAGCTACATTAAAAAAACCTCATTGGCGATTCATTTACATACGTTATTACCTCCCACGTTGATTATGTGGTATTATAGTGTTCATCTGGAGTGATAAACTCCCTGAATGTTCATCGGCATCATCGATGAATTATTCATCAAAGCAGGCAGACGCTGTCCAATAGAAGCGCTGTACTGAACGTTTTATTAAAAGTAGATTTAGACAAAAGAGGTTTGGTTGTTTTTTAAATTGAGAGTTAACTGTCCATTTTATATACACATTGATGTAGTTGAGCATACTTTAAATTTAAAATTTAAAATTATGTTTGGACTGTGGAAAAATACACTACCAAGACTTTTTTTGTTTTATTTTTAATTTTGGTATTGTTTCAAATCTTTTAGGACGTAGGCAAGTACTATTTAAAGACTGAGACATCTTAAACTACCTTTAATATAAGCCTATATATGTATATATGTTCAATATTGTAGAAAATATCATAGACTGATAAAGGTTCAGATAATGAGCTGTTTACCAAAATAAATGAAACAATAATTATTCGTAAAACTATAAAACAAGGCATAGCTATCTGGATAAGACACAATGAGCTTATGAGAATGGTTAACCTAGAGGGTTACGAAAAAAATAAATGGTACGACGCATCGCACAGACTTTCTCTCTCTTTCTATAAACTCGTAAGATTTCTGAACGGAATATTGTGCATTGTATCATCACCACTCCATATAAGAACACGCATAAAATAATATACAATGATATAGAATCAATGAGAAAAGAGGCGCATCTTTGTCCACCTAAGAGCATTTCAAACAGTTTAATGTTTTAAAGACCTTAATAAAATTATATTTGAACCATTTGCTGACAGCTTGGAAACTCGGATCTGCTTTAAATGTTACAATTTATGAAAATTATATTACTAGAGATGAATGGAGGGAAGTAGAAAGAAACCTAAGGAATCCTAAAAGTTATGAAAAAGATTAATATTGTGTCCACAAGGGTCAACACTTTGTATTAAAATTTCGCTTTTTGGTTAAAATTTTACCATTTTATAAGGTGTTGCACATCTTCAAGTCATCGCATTGATATTTAGTTATTCATTTATACATTTTGACCAATAAAAAA
>CABFWB010000673.1:201752-232185 GCA_902151455.1 Timema bartmani | reverse complement strand
GACTTTTTCTCTTTTTACCCTTAAGTAAACTACCCTTAATTTTAGGGGTGGATATCCAATTCCAAAAACACCTCGGGGCAACCTTATGAAAACCCTAGATATCAAGTTTTAGCTCAATTGGTAAAATAGTTTAGGCTCTAGTTGGAGGTACAGACAGACAGACAGACAGACGGAAATTCAAAAACCACTTTTTCGGATTCAGGGAGACATGAAACGTCAAGATTCATCAAAATCTCGAATTCGATTTTTTTTTACGATCACCATACTTTCTCTACCTGTAAGATAGAGAGAGAAAAAAAAAGGACAGCTGGGATTACGTTATATGTAATAGCTAATAGAGGACGTTGGGTTTGACAATAATTATTATAGACAATTAAAGACAAAAGCTTTAAGCAGAGATGTATGAAGAACAGTTGCCTCTCAATCCACCTACGGAAGATATAATTATGATATTGATACATATATATATATATATAATGTGTGTGTATCACGTATTACTAGTCATCCGGTCTATAGGATAGTTAAATAACTTATTTATAGCACTACGTCTTACTAGCCGTTCGAGCTATACGCTAACTAAATAACTAAATTGGCAAGGGTGAACTAAGTAGAATTTTTAGGAAGTGTACCTTAATTTGCGTTAAAGTAAAGGGGAAATATATTTTGGAATAAATCACCTAGATATACCCAGCTAGGACCTGAACTAAGAGGTATTTACCACCAGCTATTTAAACAAGACAATACTTACATCTTTGTCAACGTGACAAGCTATGTGGCTTATAGATTTATTATATGTTACAGTATTTTAGTGAGGACCATATAATTTTTTGCTAAGGATAAAGAATGAAAATATTTTAAGAAAAGCTAAATTTATTTCTACCGAAAGGTTGTTTCTTAAAGCAAAATAGTTTCAAATAAAACCTTACTCGGATACACAACATAATGATATAATAAAAAGAAAAACGTAGCTTGGACAAGACATAGTAAAGCCATTGGGCAAAGAAGATGGGAAGATAAATACCTTGTAAAAGGAAGGCTGGGGAAAGAGAAATAAAATGAGAGGGCCATGCCATGGGCTATATCCTAAACCTTTTTCCACCAAAAGCTTTATGTGGCAAGGAAGTAGGAGGACGGATGGTAAGGGGGGGGGGTAAGGGTGGGGTAAGGGTGGTGGGTGGAAGTTGTCTTGAATGTCGTGGGGACTCCCACGAAACGCAAGGAGAAAACTCTCCTTTCTAACATACAGAAGATACTCCTTGAGGGTGCTTCCCACAAAATACATCGTTCACTTAGCGACTTGGTTCTGCCTTTAAAATCGTTTACATGGAGGATGCGAAGCGAGGGATGTAGTAGTCTTCTTGAGAGTGCGCACGATTGCTCCGAGGGAAAGCCTTCGATGTCTTGTGGGATGTCCTATTTAGGCCTATCTCGAGACTCACTGTCGCGGCAGACCCAGTGACGTGGTAAGAAAACACTTGAAAGAAAGAAGGACCGTTACCATGACACCCTATATAGTCTTCTCTTTTATTTATACAAGCAATTTCTTGCCCAAAACTGAAATCGGTGAGTGGAATTAAAAAAAAAAGTGTTGGATATAGATTAATGTAATGCAATATAACCTTAATAGTTTATTATTGATTGAAATTGCTTTTGGTAACGGATGATAGGCGTTTACACCAATTCATTCCAATAAAAACTAAATGACGTCTGTACTCTATCTGAACAATGACGTGATAAGCCAAGAGTCCTGAGTCCTTGGATCATTTATCATACCAAGGATTTATTTTTATACAGGGATTTTTAATAAAATTGATTTGGTCTAAGGTCAATACTGGCTATACCTAGCCTAAAATCTCAAACATATTGATTAGGATCTGTAGGTTTTATACTTGCTTATATAGAGAAGGTGTTCAAATAATTATTATGATGAATCATGATATTTTATGTGGACCCAAGCCGCATAAAAGTTTCTCTCCCACCCACGTCTGTCTGTCCATACATCTGTCCATTTGTCTTTCTGTTTGTCTGTCTTTGGGGATATTGCTTTAATTGTATAATGGATTTTGTTCAATCTTGAAATTTAGGTTTTAACTGGTCATTCCTGTGGGCATTATTTTTTATTCGTATTCTTCCCCAATTATGGTAGTTTAATGATGAGTGAATTTTAAAAATTTGAAAGTTTTCGACAACTGCTAGAGCGATTTAAAAAAAATGTATATCTGTGGAATGTTTGACGTGACAAATAGCACTAGATACTTTGTTTTTTGCGAGAAATATTGTTTAAGGTTAATTTTAATGGTAGCCAATTTTTGATAATTTGAAAATTTTCATTAATGGCTATAAAGTTTTTGTTTAAAATAGGTATTTGGAAAGTGTTTTACTTAATAAATAGAAATGTATGTTTTTTGTTTGTTTTTCTAAAATAATCCACTTGAAAGTAGTTTACTGATGACTGATTATTGAAATTGTTGTCACAAAATATATGTGAAAGACTTGCTTCAGTGGCCGCATGGTCTAAGGTGTCACTATTGTGTTGGACTAGACTGCCGATGACTGGATGATAGGGGGTCGAATACCGGTCGGGTGCACTGAGGTTTTTTTACAAAATGGTTTTCCACTCTACCTCTACGCAAATACGGATACACTTCTTCTAAATTCAAGCTTACTCATCTCTAACTCATTAACGTAATTAGTGCATATACATATATCTTGTCCAAGTAGTAATACGCGGTACTTAAAAAGAAAAAGATGTGCAAGTATGTAAGTTTTACGACAATGTCGTACAGTTTATTTCAAATTGCACATGATATGAGTGTATGGAGAAAATACACCCGATTAACGTATTGAAAGATACATCTCCGGACTTTCAAAGCTGTGTGTGACCAAAACCTCTCAAGTCTAGTTCATAAGTCTTGTGTCGTGGTTAAGTGGTTAGCTGAGTCGAACACAAGTACAGGAGACATTGGTTTGGCCTCCGAGGGGTACGAAGGATTTATATAAGCAAATATATTTTTTGTAGATAAACTCCTGCTTGGACGCTGTGTACCAATGGGCTACCCCTTTACAGCAGTTTGAAATTCATGTTCTGAACCAGGCCTGTGTTTATAAGAGACACGTTTACCCCACGAATAAAAATTAATTCAATATCCCTATTAATTAAGAATAAGTTGTTATTTTCTTTGTAGTTTTGATTCTAAAAATAGTTTTGAAATGATCGTAGCTTTTTATATATTTGTTTCAGATTAAATTTTAATTACTATACATTTAAAAATAATGATTAACTCTTATTCACTATAACTGCTATTTAAGGTGAGGTGAGCCTACACCATTTTAAGGTACCAATCTGTATATGTTGCGTGGGAGATAATAGCGCATTTAAAAAATATTTTGCTCCTTAGGTCTTGATTTAAAAAAATTAAAAGTAAAATTTCCTGGTTATCTTATTTAAAAAACCTAGCAGAAGTACCCAGTGTTACCTGTAGTACCGCTTTTCTTTGCTTCAAACACACAGAAAATTTTTTTTTCTTCCAACCCAGTTTTTAATTAATTTAAAAAATCAAGTTCTAATTCTAATATTCCGGCTTCTAGGTGCACATGTTCTTGTCCAGGGGCTACTAATTTTTAAATTTCACACTTTTTTTTTGTGTGATGGACATATCTCGCAACGTGAATGACAGACATTCACACAAACTCTTTATTCTATTTATTTAAATATGTTAAGACCCACCTCGGTGGCGTAGTTGGCTAACGCGCCAGTCGTGTTGAGTCAGACCACCAAAGACGGGGAGATCGAGGTTCGAATCTCGTCCCGAACGGGTAGTAAGACGCGGTGGTAAAATTAAATTAAAAATATGTTAAGTCTTTTAGAGTGAAAAATTTACAAAGAATATGATCTTATCTTACAGCGTATCCAACCCTTAAATCCAGATTAAAGTTGCATATTTTGTGTGCAAAGTAAAGGCATATATATTCGTTTTATCCCTTCAGCGAACTTCTGCCAACAAAATGACCATCCGCAACAGGACGGATAGGAGGCGAATAAACCGAAGACAATTAAAATACGCGATGCTACGGGTACGTCACTCCGTCCTGCACAATGATTAACAATCTAATGACTTAAAGCTGACCAAGTTCACGTTTGGATCCTCTATTCCTCCTCCCCCATCCTTCTATATGACTGACATTGTAAAACAAGGTGTTTCTCCTTCTGTCCTGCCGGGGGGCATTTAAATACAGTTGAAATAATGGAGTTCACGGATTAATGTAAAAGGAAGGGTCACTTACAAGCTGTTACCAAACCCTGGAGGTTGCACCACTTGCAACTGACAATGCCACGCTGGTGATGAAGTTATCTATGGCATTAATATATTTCAGCTACACCTGTTTGTTTAGTGAATTGAAGAGATTAGTTCCTAAATTGGCTGCCAGTGTCGTAAGATAGTTAACCAAAAGCAAACAGGATGAACATCTGTACTTAAAATATTTTATGGCAAAATATTTGTTGGTCAATATAAATAAAAGAGTGACAACGTTTAGGCCTACTTTAATTTTTTTTACAAAAACTAATCTCAACAGTAAATGAATAGATGTCACAAGCATCAATGGATTTTAACTGACATTTTTAAATAAATTTAAAAGGCTCAGTTCAAATGGTGTGATAAAAATGTAAAATCAGAGTAAATATTTTTTGTAAGCAATATTTATATTGTTACGAAAACCTAAAAGATGTAGACTTAAGCTCTTGTTTGTTTTCCACATAAATACAAACTTCTAAGAGCTTATTATTGTAAATATGTAGATCTATTTATAATACAAATATTTTATACAAAACAAATTTTTATAAAACCAATAACTTTCAAGCTATACGCAAATATATATATATATATTTTAATTTTTCAAAAACTAAAGGTAAAGTATTGCGACCGTAAAAAAAATCTAACCTGAAATGTTGATGGATGTCAACGTCTCATGACCTCCTGAACCCTAAAAAATGGTCTTTGCAATGCCGTCTGTCTATTTATCTGTTTAAACTTAAAATTAAGAGTAGTTTAGTAAAGGGCAAAAATAGAAAAAATATAATTTTTCAAAATCGGCTCTAACGATATTGATTAAAATTAGTATCTAGGAATATACATATATTCCGGCTCACTACTCTTTTAGTTACAAGACTTATCTTCTATATTTATTTTCCATGAAATGTGTTACTAGAGTAAAATAAACGTGATGACGACTCCTTTTACCCATTTATCCGTGAGTAGACAGACGAAGAGATCAGGCTGGACTTGATGGTGGTCGCGTCTGTCTTCTGATTAAATTACACTCTCTACATGTCACCGAGTGCGTTCCTTCCGACAGGACCGAGGACCGAAGAGAAGGGGTTATCACTTCATTGTTTACTAGAATTGTACAACCCTTCAACATCCCATTGGTGGAAACGCGGGCAAAGGTGACTGTCTCGTCGGGTCTAATTTATCGAGATGATTCGAAGGTCATGGTCCAAATTCCTGTCGAGTGTCAAAAGGAGATTTTTTTTTTTACTAAATGGTCTTTCACTCTCCCTTGACATAAATTATGTTTCATTAGCTTCTTCAAACCCCCAAACCTCCTTGCCTTGTTAGTGTAACTATGTAAGAGAAACAGATGGCTAGTAAAGGGCCGTCCTTACATTACGTAAGGTTTTTTTTTTGGAGGGGGAGGGGGGTTCAATATTTAGTTATGTTTTCTTAGGAGGAGTGGGTGGGAGGAGGGGTCAGAATTCATCTTATGAAAGGTTTCTTATCAATGTTTATGGTGGGATATATTCTAAGTAATTTATGATGAAATAAATAAAATAGCTATAAAATTTCACTAATATTACGATCCCTTACGTGTGGGGAAGGGTAGGGGGTCAAAAATCATGAAATAAAGCCTCACATAATTTGAGGAGGCTCCCTAAGACGTGGAGTGCGGTGAAACAATTGTCATCCCTGAAAAAGTGTTGCTTCATGTTTTGATGAAATCAAAATTAATTTGGAAACTATAAAAATAAGAGTAAAATATTTAAATACAAACTGTGAGCTCTATTTACTAATGATATGTACAATTAGAAAACCAAGTTTATCGTGCTTTATGCTTTTTACACAATGAATGTGGAAATTGCTAACCGTTGATTAAAATGGAAATGAAAATGTGCATTTTGGGTTAATTTTCATTGCTGTTATAATATCATGTGTGTTTGCTAGTTTAACGATTCATTACGACCTGAAAATTCAATTTTGTTATTGAATAATGTCAACTTAATTTTCTAACAATTTCAGTTGATTGGATGAAAAATAAAAACCTAAATTATACTGGTCTGGATTCAAAGATAGCCAAATTCAAAATTAAAGCTAAACTTAACAAACAATGAATAACATAAGATGGTTTCAATTAATAGAGAGTCTTACAAACACCTTGATAGGAATAATTTGCTATATTTTTAGTACAACCTCCTACTACCTGTTCAGATTATACGCATATGTACTAATTACGCTGGTAAGTTAGTGATGAGGAATGTTGAATTTAGTGGACGTGTACCCACATTTGCGTGGAAGGAAAGTGGAACAACATTTTTGAACCCTCTAGTACATCCGACCGGGATTCAAACCCCAATCTCCTTATAAGCAGTGGTTTAGTCTAACATGAGAGCGAGGCTTTAGGCCACAGAAGAAGGTAATTTGCTATTAATGTAGAAATACTAGTTAAATAAACACGTGATTGTGACTCGGTTGCAACGGCATTCTTTACCATAGTTAAGGACGTGAAGCTGTTATTTAAACGGTGATCAACCACCTCTTAAAGACTTTGGTTCATACTCCGACGTGTTTGAAATTCTATTCTTACAATGGTGTAAAATTAAGGGAGCTGTATGAAGGATCCGAAGTTAGCTAAAAGTGCGTTCCACAGCACGAATAACCTCAATTGTGTTTTTAACAAACATGTTCAACAAACGTATCAATAATGACTCAATTTAAGGGGTAGGGATCAAGAGGATAGTTTAATAGAACGTACTTACACATTAGAATTGAGAACAGATGGGAAAAATAAAGTGACTTTCTGCTCCTTTACACTAATATTTTAGAGGAGGAAGGTATTATTTAAATAAAGTGTTTTTGAATTTGCGTGGAGAGAGAGTGAGAAAACAACACCAGAACACTGGTGTGGGATTTAAACCCCAACCTTACAGTCAATGGTAAACCAGACATTACGAGACTGACTCCTTGGTCCACGCAATCACCAGTTAGTTTTTAATTAGTGCTCTGCAATAGCCCGATGATAAATACCTTAGTTACCAAACTACGATCAAACGTTAATAGAAAATTATTCTTATTTAAAAAATATATATAAAAAAGTCGCGACTTTTACTTTTCTAAAAACCAATGTTGCACCAAGCAAAAATATCCACTTTTATGAATAAAAATATAAAAAATTGCCCCATCTAAACAATACATAAATTTATATTCTTTATAATGTATAGTACGGGTAAGCCCACTCTGCCATGCTGTAAGGGTTGGCTAAGTAGGCGTCATGGAAGGCGCCCCTCATAAATAACGCAGAGAGTACACGTGTTACTGACTGCGTCTAATGCGCTTTATCATGTTTTATGGCAACTAAACTGAACAGTCCATTTATGAACGTTCACAATTTGAGTAGAATAAAAAATATATATTGGAGGTGTTTTTCGGACAAAATGAAGTGAGAAATAAAAAATACCTGAATATAAAATAAATATTACGTAGAAAGAGAAAATAGTATATTCAGTTGGGAAAATAAATACAAAATATACCATTGGGCTCATTTCAATAAATATGCATTTATGTTGTTAAATATTAGTCTAGTAGGTACATTTTGTATATAATTTTGATTTGTTGAATTTTTCATTAAAAAATGTTTAGTACAGTCAACTCTCGATAACTTGGACCTCAATATCTCGGCTTTTGTATAATATTGACAAAATTTTCCGAAAGTAAAATTTTATATGCGTGCTGGCAGGTTAAAAATGTTATAGAAGTAGTGTAATGCTGGGGGCTGGCAGATCATGCAACGCAGCGCTATTACCCCCCATCTCCCCCCCACACATACAGTACACTGTACAGTATATATATATATACAGTACACTGTACAGTATATATATATATATACAGTACACTGTACAGTATATATATAATTTGCAAGTACTATAGACCTATTTTAATATCATCCTTTCCCATTCCAGTACCTAACAGTGTTATTTGTGTAGGCTATGTGTCTGGCCTATCTGAAACGTATTGTCTACCTCATCACATTAAATTATAATATTACTTTAGATAAAGTATTGGTTTTCATTCCTTAGGCACAACTTTATTTACCTTCAATAAGATGGACTTTTCGTAATTCGGACAGACCCCCGCCCCTTTTAATTCGAGTTATCGAGAATTGACTGTATTTCGAAATTTACTCTGTAAAATTTTAACGTTTTGTTTGATATTAAAAATTAAATGTATTTGTTTTTTTATTCTCGTTTCATTTTGAAGTGATCAGATTTCACTTTCTAAAAGCAATGCTATTATTTATCTTTGGCTATATCTACATTGTAATCCCCACACTCGAATTGACCAACTTGTACTCTGGAACGCTCACGTGTGGTTCGCTCGAACTGAGCAACTTCTACCTGCCCCATCTGACAACTCTAGAGTTAATTTGTTATTTGTGCTTGTTTTGAATGTACCTATCTGTGATATTTTATTTTATGATTTTAGTTTAGCCTATTTCAGTCTTTATTAGTTTGTACAGCAGTATCACTAGTGTTATTATTTTTGTTTATATTGTAGTATAATATTATTTTTGTGATGGAAGTAATTGGTGTAATCTGGACTATGTTCAGTGAAAGAGGTAAACAAATTCTTATTCACAAAAACTCATAAAGGTTTTTGAAAAATACTGAAGAACGGTGTTGGAGATATAGCAAAATAATAAGCAATGCTAAACTTTTCATCATAGAAAATATCACAATATTTTCTCGGGTAGAAAGAATTCATACACATGACTATATGACTGACGAAGTTATCCAACGCGATTAAAAGGAAATCCGAGGGAAGGACATTGTATGCATTAGAAATAATATCACACATGCAAGATTACATAGTTTACCTAAGCTTCCAAAATCTGCATACGAAGTCCATGAAGCACTTAATACAATGACAGTGAAAACAACGAAAGACAAATAGTTTTTAATCAGGAGTGAGAGAGAAAAAGGTATGGTGATATTTTCTTGCAGTTCAAATCTAAAATTCTTGTGCGAGCGAGATATAATTTTAATGGATGGTACTTTCAAGTGCGCACCGAAGTACTTCTTACAATTATTTACCACTTATTGATATTCTGATGGGTTGTATATTCCACTGGTCTTCTGTCTGCTAGTAGAAAAAAAGAAACAATCATATTTTCACATATTTAATATGTTCAAAGAAGAATGTAACAAGAGACATGTGAGTTTCGAACCAAAAGCAGTTGTGGTAGATTTTGAGCGAGCGATCCACGATGGTGTGCTTGCAGCATTTCCAGGAGTGAAAACTCATTCATTGTCGCTTTCATCTTGCCCACGCTTGGTAAGTACAGTTTGAACCGGTAACTTGATACCATTTATGTATTTTTTCCCTACGCGCAGCTCTATATAAGCTGCTGATTATGATCAACTTTAAAAAAGTCCGTCTGTCTGTCTCTAACGAAAATTGGAAGCACGATAACAATTATAATCATATTAACCAACTATCTGTCTTATTATAGAATAGACTCTTTGATATTATTTGAAACTTTTATATTTAATTTTTTGCAGGTGGAGGAAGATTCAGTAGCTAGGCTTGTGAACAACTTCTAAAGATGAAAAGTCAGACGATGGAAAGTGGTTCCATTATTGTTTAGGTCTGACTTATCTTGACCCTGAGGACGTTGGCGAAGACTTTTTTTAACTCATGAGCGTGCAACCGTCTGAAGGACGACTAACTAAATTCGTGGACTACCTCACGGATAATTATATAGATGAATATGAGGAACCTCCATTCCTTCCCTTACATCTAAGCGGACAAAAATCTGTGGACTTGTGGAGAATCACGAACGCGTGTGAACGCGTCTTGTGATTCCTCGCACCCTAATATTTTCATGTTTGTAAGAAACCTTAAAAGGAGTCAAATGGACACTTACTTAAGACTAAGTAGCGTCTCAAGGGGCGCTTCTTTCAAAACGGACAAGAAGAACAAGGAAAAGCAAGAGTTTATTCAGAATAAAATAGATCAATTTCAAAAGGGTGAGATCAGCAGATTGCATTTGGTTAAGTGTGTATAGTACAAAGCAGCGGTGAATTAGTTTGGTTCGAGTCACAGTGTATCAGACACCTGCAGCCAAGAATTTCCATTTATGGAAAGTTTTGTTATTTTAGGTTCCTCATTTGAGTTAAAAATGTTTAGTTGCTTATATTAGTATTATGTGATTTTTAATTTTAAATAGCTGTACTTAGGTTTGAAAGTTCTAATTAAGATCATGGAAAAATATACATTACAATTTGCATTAAAAAGAAAAGTAATGCAGTAACGAAAGAACAAAAGGGTGGCTCAGTTCGAGTGTCGAAATATACCAAGTTGCTCAGTTCAAGTGAGCCGCTTTTGTTTAATGTACTACAAGAAATTACAATAAGTATATTGTGTTAGTATTTTCACACATATTTGAAAATTACCTTTGATACATTGTATTCTTATGTTAATGAACATATTTAAACTCTGGACAAGAGAATCGAACCTATGATATGAAGCTCAGTGTTAAACATTGGCAGGATAAAGGTCCCGGATTCAATTATCTTGTTCAGGTATAATATTTTTTTAACTCATTAATTTATTAATTAAAGATGTTGTCAAGATAAATGGCTCAGCAATATAATATCCTTATTTTTTCTTCTAATGTTAAATATAAATATATATATATATATAAAATAACTGTAGATTAATTCTAACTTACAAGGGTAGGTAGAAGGTTTTTTAGACCCCCCATACGTACTTTTCAAACCTCACAAATTCACACATGCCTGCCAATATGATGAACCCTTGTCATTGGACCCTTATCCAATGACGGGTTATATATACTGGAAACAGATAGATGGTGAAGCTGCGCCTTCGTCTGATGACCAAGGAATATTTTCTGTCCACACGATGAATGGAAATAGAGGGGAGGGTGTCTATTGATTAGAGTGTGTTGTTATCTACCGGACGGAACAGTACTCTATAATATAGCCATTCGTATTTACACTAGCGCTCCCAGGACCCAGTTGAGCATTGTCATAGGGAAGTTTTACTTGACTAGAGGGCCCCAGAACATCCCCAAACAATGCTTCACCCCTCCTACTAACTATAATATTTACACCCTTTCATCTATCAAACAACAGGTCATACATATATTGTTCCCGGTGGTGACCAAGTCATGAGGTATGTTACTAAACATCGGATTGTTCGCCTGGTTAGTGTGCCAGAATCTGAATACGACCGATGGTAGCGCTACCTAAAGGTTTCCCAGGCAACTAATGTTGCAGGTACTTCCTCATATACATATTGAATTAGACCCTTAAAAACCAACGGTGAGGTTATTATATACTTAATTAATTAAGCCCTCAGCAACAAATGGTGTCGATACTTCCTTTTCATATTATACCTACATATTGAATTAAAACCTTGACAACTAACGATGCATTTTCTTTTTCATGTGTTTATCTAAGAGTTAACCACTAATAAATCCATTTGATCTTCCTATAATAATAATAATTATAATAATAATATTAATAATAATAATAATAACATTACTATAATTAATCAAACGTACAGTACATGGGGGTCTGAGGAATATTTGTTATTAAATAATATTGGTTTTATATACATGATACAGTATCCAATAAAAAGGTAGCATATTTCAAGAACAAATTATTGTTTAAAAAATTCACTTAACCTAAGAAAATACATCTATAGATACTATCAATAGTAGCTGCAGCCATCATAGCAATAGGGTTAAAGGACAAACTCATAAGTATATACTCTATTTCATGCTACCGAGAATCGAACCAAAGTTTAATAAATCGTTGTTCAAACTTTTGGCCCACTTATCTAAAGTAGCTTTCAGAAACTATCTTTGGCTAACTTTGTTTACTGGTACTAAATATTAATTGGATCTATTATTGGAAAAATTAAA
Organism: Timema bartmani; assembly: GCA_902151455.1. Classification (NCBI taxonomy): domain Eukaryota; kingdom Metazoa; phylum Arthropoda; class Insecta; order Phasmatodea; family Timematidae; genus Timema; species Timema bartmani. The sequence goes on along the minus strand of CABFWB010000673.1, from coordinate 219,963 downwards.
TAAATTATTGTACAATAAACAATAACAAGTATTGGAAATATATTTCACAGGGATGCCTTGTGGATTATTGCCAATTTAAGCCAGACTTGGCAGGACTGTACTAGTAAACTATTTCCTCCCAAGTTTGTCTAAGACATGTGCTTTAAACACAATAAACATTATATAATATTCGTTAATTACATTATTGTGTGTGTGATTGGTCAAATGTTTAGTGAACAAGTGGGAACAGTTTACTATTAATAATAATAATAATAACATTACTATAATTAATCAAACGTACAGTACATGGGGGTCTGAGGAATATTTGTTATTAAATAATATTGGTTTTATATACATGATACAGTATCCAATAAAAAGGTAGCATATTTCAAGAACAAATTATTGTTTAAAAAATTCACTTAACCTAAGAAAATACATCTATAGATACTATCAATAGTAGCTGCAGCCATCATAGCAATAGGGTTAAAGGACAAACTCATAAGTATATACTCTATTTCATGCTACCGAGAATCGAACCAAAGTTTAATAAATCGTTGTTCAAACTTTTGGCCCACTTATCTAAAGTAGCTTTCAGAAACTATCTTTGGCTAACTTTGTTTACTGGTACTAAATATTAATTGGATCTATTATTGGAAAAATTAAATAAATTATTGTACAATAAACAATAACAAGTATTGGAAATATATTTCACAGGGATGCCTTGTGGATTATTGCCAATTTAAGCCAGACTTGGCAGGACTGTACTAGTAAACTATTTCCTCCCAAGTTTGTCTAAGACATGTGCTTTAAACACAATAAACATTATATAATATTCGTTAATTACATTATTGTGTGTGTGATTGGTCAAATGTTTAGTGAACAAGTGGGAACAGTTTACTATTACAGACCCTTCAGGCAGAGATATATTTAGCAACAACATAAGACACTCACCTATGATTATGTATTTTCATTACATAAGAATCTTATTGAATTGACCATTAATTAAATAAATGTTACAACACAAACAAATAGAGTATTTAACTTTGAAAAAAATTATTTGTAAGCTACCTTTAAATGATTTATTTTTGTAAAAGTAGAAATATATTCTTATTTATTAAAAAATATATACCTAGATACTCATTTTGAACTCATTATTAAAGGCTATTTTGGAGATATAATTTTTTTTAATGTCATACTTAAACTACCCTTAAATTAATTTATTTTAGAAAAAAAAACACCACACGCTATTTATTATCTTGTAAAATAAATTCCAAATGCCAATTTTAAAGAAAATTATTATAGGTATTTTCAAAAAATTTCAATGTCATCAGTAAACTACTATTAAAAGAAAGGTTTTAAGAAAAATAAGTGTATATAATTATTTATAATGTAAAAAACCTAACAGATACCAATTTTTAACCAAATCGCTAGAGCCATTTCTTGAAATATAAAACTTTTATAAAATCAGTCATCAGTAAAATACCCACTAAACTTTTTTTTTCCACCAAAAATACAAGAACACAGTGTTATTACTCCCTGGATATAAATTTGGAACAAAATCATTAAAGGTATTTTCGGAAAATTTTGAATAAAATCTCATCTGTAAAAAAACACCTTAATTTGAGGGCTTGGGCCAAAATTAAAAACTATGTTCCACAGTATTGCCTTATAACATCTAGCTATCAAGTTTGAACAAAATCCATAAAACATTTTTAGATCAATGGCCGGGGACAGACAGTCAGACATACAAAATTGTAAAACCCACTTTCTTCCATTCGGACACACATAAAACGTAAAGCTTCATCATAAATTATAGGACGAAAATCTTCACTATTGTAATACTTTCTCTTGATATGAGAAAGTTAAAAGACTCATTATAATATACTAAGTTGGTTTGTAAGTTATGTTAAAATGTATTGTTTCTGTATAATAATCCCACGTTAAATACCCCAATATAAGTTATATGTATTCAGTATGTTATTAATAATGATAATGAGTGCATGGAATAGGTTATTTATTGTATTCCCGCTTAGAACGTGGTGGATGCTTCTACTCTGAACTCGCCACATGGTCGGATAGGGAGTAGTAGGGGATGGGTGTTTGAGGGGTCTCATTACCGTAATGCTGGTAATTAGTAATGGAGGAATAAAACACTGGCAATGTTCCCAGCACTACTGGGATTGTTTATTGGTTCATTTGGATCCTCCCTGGAATCGGGAGGAGGAAATATGTTGGCTCGTTTGCAACAATTCTCACCAAAAAATTAATTGAACTGGGAGAATATTTATGATGAGAAGTAAACATAAATTTGGCTTATTTATTTGGGGTTAAATTTAAAAAAAAATCCATTGTTTCACTATTCTTACAGGCTAGATGTATTTTAATTGTACTAATATAGTTTGTATGAGAAAGTTAGAATTTAGAGGAATTGTGCCCACGCCAATGTGGAAGAGTAGAAGGTCATCTAGGAAATATCACTTTCAGTACACCCAGCTGAGATTCGAACCTAGATATTCCCGCCAACTGAAATGTTTAGTTTGTTTGCCCAACAATGCAGGTATTAATTAACAAAATAACTTAAATGGTTTTTAAGGAGATTATAACCAGAGTTTGATAGTAAATAAAAATAAACATGAAAATACTATTTATGAAAATGGTAGTATTAATAGCATATTTAGAAATAGTATTAGTGACATAGCAATTGAATGCAATGTAAGAAGGATTATAAATCGAGAGAGGAAACCAAAGTTAATGAAAGGAAGCCTTTTTGTTGATAAGACAATCCCAAACGCAACTGATCAAATTCGAACCTCATCCTTAAATGTAAGAGTAGAAATTGTTAACCAATAGCTTTACCCATGATTTATTTCACGTGAAATAAATTATGGGTATAATATTAAGATGCCTGGATATTAGTTGGACAGTGACTAAACTGTTTACTTTGCCACATGCATGGCCGATGTTGAAGTACTGAGTTCAGTGGTGAGTTCAATTCATGTGACCTGTTACAGTATAAAAAGAAACAGATTTTTTGGTAAAGATTATCAAAATTAGTAACAATCATAAAAACTTGTTTGTTATTTGGTGACAGCTCAGATCGAAGTTTTCAGCAATGTTTAAATACAGATGCATACGAATTTTTTCTTTAGAAATCTTACATTTTCAATTTGAAAAGTGATTTCCTTGTCATCAAAAAAACAAAAAATTAACTTTATTTGATTTGAGAAACAAAACAATTTAAGGGAGGTTTTTTTTATTGTATGCTAGTATAATATATTCATAGTTCAAAATATAATATGTCAATTCATATTATTTAAATTGAAAGAATGACATATGAACATGGGAATCGAACCCAGGAACTAACTTTGTACGTTAATGCTATAGCCACTGAGATAACCCGGAATCGTCCCGTGCACAGGGTCATTCTTCACTCATATTTTAAGTCAGAATCTGTGATTGACGTGAGGAAATCATCAGCTACATAGTTATGTACAGTAGCCCCATGACTTCTCTGGTGCTGACTGACAGCTCACAGCTGACAGCTAACGGCTTTGAAAAGCTACCAGATCAAATTATGTATCCCTACGCCGAACCATATGATCTGCAAAAAACATGTGTTTATCAGAAGTCAGCTGTGAACTGTCAGTCAGCACCAAAGAAGCCATGGGGCTATTGTATGATCAATTAAGATCACAATCTATCAGATAACGCAGCCACCTCCAAATCGAGAGGACTTTGTGCTGCCAATAGTACAATGACAACTGTACGAATGGGCAGATCATGACCTATTAAATTTCCAAGCTATTATGTTTGACTGTTACGATTATAGCTGCATATATATCATAGTCTTTAACTTGAAAAATAACACCTGGACACGGGAATCGAATCTGGGACCCTTTGGCTTAGCACGGAAATGCTCTAAACACTGATCTATCCAGGAGTCGTCCAGCGTCTAGAGTCATTTTTCATTCATTAAAATATGAGGGAAGACTTGCCCTAGGCATGGGTTGACTCTTAGATAATTTAGTGATTAGAGCACTAATGTACTAGGCCAAAGGCCCCGGGTTCAATTCTCGTGTTCAGGTGTCATTTTTCAGTTTAAAGAATATGATATTTAGATGTGACTATAACCGTAACTAACAAATATAATAGCTTGACTATTTAAACCATCATAATATCTCGTATGGTTTTAAAATAGACATTAATATTTTAATATATCTTTGCATTAACAATTTTCTAAAGAGATTTTTATGGTAGTTTTAAATATTCCTAAACTAATGATGAAAATTATGATCGTATGAATAAGCGTCGTAATTTTATTTGAGATACTTCACTGGTTATTTCCGAGATAGTTAAATAAAGGTTGAATCACAGGTATGCCAGAAGTAGAGTGCAGAATCTTATTGAATTGATAAATAATTAAATAAATGTTATTATTATTAGCACCGCGTCTTACTACCCGTTCGGGCTATACGCACTTACTTTAATGTGTATGGTAGGGTGATTGTGAGATGAAATGGAGGACCTACAGTTTAACGTGGAATCCGAACCACGGTGGAGGCCTGGCATTCCTCACATTCACAAGCTGTGATTAATACACATCTTGTCAGAGGTGAGGGAAGGGTTTGGCAATCAGATAAATCTATGCCGGGACCGAGGATTGAACCCCGGACCCTCAGCACAAAAGTCTGACACCTTACCCCTAGACCACCAGGTCATCAACATATAAATATTACAACATAATCAAATAGAGTATTAAATTTGAAAAAAAGTTATTTGTAATCTACCTTTAAATGATTTATATTTATGAATGTAAAAATATATTCTTATTTATTATAAAATCTATACCTAGATACCAGTACCGGAAGAGCGTGTGTATTTTTTGCTTGCAACTAATCCCCGTGGGTATTTGAGAGGATAAGTCACGGGGAGCAACTCAATTAAATGGTCCAATGAAAAGTCTACAATGATGTCGTCCTTGCGCGTTTTACAATAGAATCTACTGTTAAAATGGCTTCGTAAAAAAACTGTTTTTTTTTCATTCCAAGTTAATCCACTTTGGAAATGGTCTTTGCTTGTACACGAGGTAATCCCAGGAGAGGAGGTGGGGTGGGGAGGGAGGAGGGCACCAAGTATATTTGAATCTTGATGCTTCCAAATTGTAATTTTGTACAATTCTATCAATTATTTTTTTTAGGTTTGATCCACTTGTAGATTAACTAAATAAGGGGTTCTTAACCTGGGATTCGTGAACTTGGATGGTAAAAAAATTATATATTTATTTTCACTAAACCCTAACTAAAATTTAAAATTTAATATTATGAATGCAGACCACAAACCGCAGTAGCATAATAAGTTTAAATTTGACTTTAAATAATCAGAAACATTATTAGACCTATTTTTAAGTCAGATCATATGACCTGCAGCTGTCACAGTATATAAATATTATTTTTGTTATTTTTTTTAGCACCACATCTTACTACCTAGACGGATATTATTAATATATTTATAAAATAATACTAATAAAACAGCCCACTCAGGTGGCCGCATGGTCTAAGGTGCTACTCTAGCATTAGACTAAACTGCCGAAGATGGGGAGCACATGGTTCGATCCCGGTCATGTTTACTGAGGGTGTTTTTTTTTCTAAATCATGAATGGTTTTCCATGCTCCCTCCACGCAAATGTGGTTACACTTTCTCTAAATTTAACGTTCCTAATCCCTTAAACCACTAGCGTAATTAGTACATAAGCGTATAAACCGAACGGGTAGTAATATATGGTACTAAAAAACTAATAAAATAGTAAAATTATATCAATTTTAGGCACAAAAAAGTTTGTATTTTATAAAAAACCTTTCTTATGAAAATTGGATTATACTTTCACTTTGGTAAGCATGGAGACCGCGTGACGTTCACATATTTTGCGTCCAAAATAAAGAGGTGTTTCCATTTCCAGTAAGCGACCAGATTTTTCTTACAACTTTTGCATTGCTGTAGTAATTGAATACTATTTTTTTACTTTTAGAGTGTAAATACCTTCATTGGTGGTCAAGCAATCTAAGGAGTCAGAATATGGATATACTGAACTAACAACGACAGAAAGATTGAGATTCAAATCTCGGTTTGGTGCACTGTGTTTAAATTTCTTGTGTGTGATACTTAAAATGTGTATATAGGTACATTTAAACTATAATAGATCATTGTACGGTTTTCCCTCCCGCTCTCCATGCGAGATACCTTATTGATACCTACACCTTAATCTTAAGACGTTAATAACCAGGGTATTTTATTCTAACAAAATAAATGTCAAAGTCCATGCGTTAGCACACTCTTCACACGCATCGCGTGACAGTGGACTAAATTCCAGGGTTGTCTAGTTTGTGTTTCCAATGACGGGGAGCTTGGGGTTCTGATCCCATCGCAGCTTACAAAGTGCATTTGTTCCTTAATGGCTTCCTGCGCTCCCTTCACGCAAATGCGAGGATCCTCTGAATTTTACCCTCCTCATACCTGCCTCATAAGCATAATTAAAACACTTGTAGCCCAGATGATAGCAAGAATTATTGGGAAAAATCAAACCAATGCATACACGAGTCACTAACGAATAACCGGCGCCTAAAAATGTTTTTTGTTTTGTTTTATAATAACATGATGAATCTACACACAGTTACGAAACTAACATTAGCACGTCCCCCCAGAATCGATGCAAGTTCTCCTAGACATATGGCTTCTCTCTGACACTCAGCTACTATAACAGGTGACCCTCTATATGTTCTTACACGTTCAATCACAGGCCACGACCAAATTCGGAGGGTGATAGTAAGGAAATAAGGGGGTGGAGCAGTTGTATCCTAAGTTCACAACGTCAGAACTAAAACATCTACAACCGATCGCCCGAATAACAAAGAAACGTTCATAACATAACCGAAAAAAGTAGAGGTGTATACGAGTTGAATGTGTCAAAAAAACTAATTGGACAACGGGAGGGATATTGAAACGCATTTTGGTCGACCCTTGCAACTTAGAGGGAGTGTAATTACAATCACCCGCACTGGTGAATACGTGGGCAAATACGTCAGTTTTGTTTTCCTGGTTCGAAGATAATTAGGAGGTCTGGGTATAGTTTGGACTTCAAACGAGACAAAATATACAACTATTTATTCATGACAAATATATTAGCTCATATATAATATACTATCGATAGTGGAAATGATAATATTTTAAACCTTATATTTTAATGAAAAATTACACCTGAACATGAGAATTGAGCCCAGGACCTTTGGGCCTTAAGTGCCAATGCTCTACCCCATAACTGTCCAGCAGTCACCCCTTCCTCAAGGTCATACATCACTTATAGTATAAAGGTAAGTATTTTATAATACAAACTTCTGGGAGGATTAAATCCCTGATGAATGTGTCAACATTTTAGTTTTTCCATGTCACTAAAATCACGTGACACGAATAATTCTGAGCTCTCCATATTCGAACAAAAAACATTTACTTTAAACAAAATCTAAATAATTCACATAGACTAATATAGAATACATAAATAAATAATTATTATCACGATATTACACCACATCTTACTACTCGTATGGGCTAACAACATTTAACTAGAAAAATGGAATAGGGACGAGATAGGTATAGTTTAAAGGAAGTCCTCCCACATTTGCGTGGAGGTTTAGTGAAAAAAAACTATTTCAGTACATCCAAGATTCAACCCTTACCTCACCATTGCTGATAAATCAGACAAGATGATATTAACGCCCTGGTCCACGTGTACACTGGCATGGGCTGTTTTAGTTCGAATTTCAAAAGTTTCTCCTTTAAGCTGTCCGAAGCTAGGGTGTACATATTGTCTTCTCGGCCCACGGCTCTAGTGTCGAACAGTCAAACTAGTTAGAAGGTCACGAACCTTTCCCCACGTCAGATAATAGCCAAGTTTGGAAACATGAACAATTGCAGGAAAGGGCGTGCATACAGAATTCTACGTACCAGGCATTACCTTGGGTCGGAACATTAAACACTGTTTCGGGAATTTATGGGAAATAAAAATAATATGAAACAGTACACTCACGCTTTAGTTAACCAGTACCCACGACGATGGACACGCAGACCAAATGCGTCAGTCTCATCTAGTCTGTTATGTTGGGGATCGATATATCTGGGCTGAATCTGTGCACACTCCCTTCCTCTAAATTCAACCTTCATAATTCATATTCTATAAATAGAGCCCCGTAAAAATTGTGAGAGGCGATAAAGCGAAAAGGGTCATACAAAGATGGAATCAAGTACTTTTTCCTTTGATAGTTTTTGGATATGATTTAAAAGGTTTTTGAAAAGCGTAATCCTTCTATAAAACGAAATAACACCCCTTTTACAAAAAAAAATCATTAAATAAACAAAAAATTAAGAAGACATTAAGCAGAAATTTTGACCCCGCTGTAATTTGATTAGTATTTTGTTGTAGTGTAAGCTAACTTTAGACTAAAAAATTGTAAAATATGCAAACAAACATGACAAAGAGTTTTAAAGCAAGTATATAAGGTTTCAATAACACATTTTAATTTTGTATACATTGTTTCAACATGTAAATAATACTTAAACAACTCAGATAACATGTAATTTTGAATAAACATGAAATAACACCGAAAAGTGAGATTTAAAAAATGAAATTTAATTAAAAATAAAACTATTTTTAAGGGGCTCTATTGCCATTAATGATAATAATACCATACGGATAATACGGACAGAAAGTAAGATGCTACACACAAAAAAAACTATCCAAGGCTTATAAATATGAAAATATGAATGGTACCCTTTCAACTATAGGTAATTGTAGTTTCACATGAATGACATGAGTTGATGCCCTTGTCGTGTTGATGTATTTAAACTGTCACAGGTGCTTGCAAACACGCAAAAATAAAAGTGTCATGTTTTTATTAAATCCCAAAAGGGAATAGGCCAGGCCAACAGAGAGATATTTTATTGCTACGACAGCCAACTGTCAGGTAGGTTGTTTTAGAAATATGAGTGCTCCCAAAGTATCATCTGTTGAATTATTAATAAGTGATATATTTAAGACGTGTGGATGTGTCTAGTAGGTAATATAAAGATAAAACAAGTAAAAAATGTATTGAATTACATCTGCTAAAACACGTTCAACATTTTGGAGGATATCAAAGTAAATGTAAAATAAATTAAATTGGACAGTTAGCCAGTTTCTACCTCTTTGTTGTAAAACGCCAAATTTCTCTCAATTGACTTAATTCAACATCACACAATAGGAATTAACTGTAGTAAAGTGTATTTCATGTGAACACCGACACAAACTGTGTGAACCAAGCCTAAAAGCCAAAGTTACCCTAAAACGATCACTAATGCCATTGAATCTATGTTTTATAATCTTATTCTTAACGTTATTTTGTAAGTACCTTTTCCTACCTCAGTCATTGGTTAATGTGAGTGCATTATATTTGTAACCCCATGTATTATTATTATTATTATTATTATTAGCACCGCGTCTTACTACCCGTTCGGGTTATACGCACTTACGCTAATGTGCAATGGTAGGGTGATTGTGAGATGAAATGGAGGACCTACAGTTTAACGTGGGATCCGAACCACGGTGGAGACCTGGCATTCCTCACATTCACAAGTTGTGATTAATACACGTCTTGTCAGAGGTGAAGGAAGGGTTTGGCAATCAGATAAATCTGTGCCGGGACCGAGGATTGAACCCCGGACCTCCAATACAGAAGTCCGACACCTTACCCATAGACCACCAGGTCACCGTAACCCCATGTAAACTGATTGATATCTTAAATCCCTCATTTGGAAAACTAATCAAAAAAATGTTATGAGAGCATTTTGGCTTCCTCGGCCATGGCAGAGCCACATAGGAGAATTCACACATTATAAATCCATTTGTCATTAAATACACAGTAATATTTCAACTAGAAACAGGACCACAAATATTAAACAAATAAAAATCACAGTGCGCGGATCTAGTTTATAGCAATAAAACACACACAACCCAATCTTTCGCCCACTAATCAGGACTGTCACTGATACGGCTGGCAAAATTTAATTGCTGGTCTAACAAATGAAAATCACCGATTGTTTTATGCTTCCCTTCTCCATAATGCAAACCCTATCCCCCTGATCACCCCTTAATGTCCTACTCTTCCCACCACTTTTTCCCTGACTCCCTTCTAAACGTACCCCTTACCCCCTTAGTTTGAATGTGCCCCAAACAGTGCTGGTATTCGGATCCTGCAATTTGATTTGGCTCTACACATCTCTCATCCTAAATACATACCCATGTAGGGAGGTCGGGGTAAAAACGGGCCATATTACGTAAGTAGTAGATTTGGTTGTTACTGGATCTATATTTATCTTGTCTTCATGCTTACCTCATTTGTCTCTTTAGACATGGAATACTCGCTGAAAATGTTATTTTATGTTTTTTTAGCACTGCGTCTTACTACCCGTGAAAATGTTTAGTTGTGAATTGTAAAAATTGTATGGTGTGGGTCAAACATTTTCAGAAGAAATTTCTGATTAAATGATTGAGCATGCATTTGAAATTAGATCTTCTAGATTGGCTAGAGTGAGACTTCCTACTTCGGGCTATTACAAAGTGTTTTATACTTTATGATATATTCTGATTTTTACTTTATCGCTATCATACAGGTAGAGAAAGTATTGTGATCGTCAAAAAAATCCAAAACAAGATTTTGATGAATTTCAACGTTTCATGAGCCCCCGAATCCGAAAAAGTGGTTTATGAATTTATGTCTGTCTGTTTGTCTGTCTGTCCATCTGTCAATCTGTACCTCCAACTAGAGCCTAAACTATTTTATCGATCGGGCTAAAACTTGGTAAGCCTATATAGGGTTTTCATAGGGTTGCCCCAAGCGATTTTTGGAATTGGATATCCAACCCTAAAACTAAGGGTAGCTTAATGAAGGGCGAAAAGAGAAAAAAAAACCAATTTTCTCAAAATCGGCTCTAACGATTTTGATTAAATTGTATTTCTAAGTGGAAACGCATTTTGTAAAAGCCACCCTCGGTACACTCGACCGAGATTTAAACCTCTATCTCCACGTCATGGGCAGTCTAGTCTACTGCGAGAGTAGCGCATTAGATCACGTGGCCACAGAAGCGGGTTTGTGATAGTTATGTGATAGTCATATCTTGGGTAGTTCAGTTGGTGAAGCAGTCTGTGCATATTAATAATGTTTAATACTCCATTTAAAAGGGATATTGAAGCGTCATGCTTCATTGGTGATGTTGCTCGTCATTGAAGCCACTTGTAGTTTATTTTGTGAGGTAGGATGGTGATGATGATTCTTCTGATTGTTGGGCTCCACTTTATAATGTTGTTTTTGTGAAAGTGGTGAAGGTAGGGACTCTCGGTGGTTTGAGTCTTGCTGTGCTCCGGCTTATTAATGTTAGTAAGAGCTGGGTTCTTACTGTCTATATATGAAAACTTGCTTTTTATCAATTTAATATTCTTTATTTATTACATTTATGAACTTAACCTGGCATGGTAGCTCAATGACTGTTTTTTTTAATTCTTGAACCGTTTTTATTTTTTTAAATAGAGAGATTAATTTGGCGTGGACCATTCCCGTATAATGTTGTAGGACAACTGTGAAGAGAAGCCTTCTTTTTACGTATATCTTTCGAAGGAGATTGTTCCAGAACCATCCATGTTCTTTTTTAAGTTACATCATGGTCTATCCTTCGGGAAGCGAAATAATGAGATGGAGCAAAAAAAAAGAGAGACAAAACATGTATTTCAGCCATGTTTCACAAGTGTTTGCAATAGGGGTGGAGTTAACTGTTAACGATGAAATTTAGTTGTCAACAATAAAAAAATTAATATAATTAGTCACCAAACTGTGAGAAGATTTCCTAACACACATGGATGCTTTGAGTTTTATATTTTGAGAATATTCATTAATTTTAAAATATATAAAGGGTGGAAAATTTTGATTAGAATGATTACCAAATGAAATTCAATTTCATTACAATATCTTGGATGCCTGAGTGCCGCCTACCAGAACTATGACACGCGCTGAAGAGGTTTAAAAACCCAGCGTTATTTAAGTATGGGTGTGTTATTTAAAAACATGATTCACACTTAAGTTTGGATGGTAGCTATCAACATCTTCTTATTGAATTAAAAATATTACTTGTAATTGTTTAATTTAAAACATCATGAAAGGGTGATATTTGCTCGTTTCCAAAGATGTTTTAAGCAAAATATAGCAGATCTGATATCAAATAAAATGGTTAGAAATTCAGATCTAGTCTTCCTTAAATAAATAATGTTTTGTTTTATTATAGTCTCTAAATAACATTCTAAAATAATGGAAGATTTTTTAAATGTTTTTATGCCTCAGAGCTGGCATTTCATTTTTTTTAGATATCATATTATGAGGATATTTTCTTTCAAGTAGATGGCCTCCTTAACATTGTATTATGTAATTTATTGTAATATTTCCTGCATAGCATGGCTGTTTGAAATGTAATATCAATTTTGCATCTTAAATTAATATTCATTATATATTCGCTAGTTACTTTTAATTAATACTCCCTGCATAACACAGCTATATGAAATATAATAGTTCTACCTAAAGGCATCTACATTTTAAATAGTAACCTATTTTCGTTAGCTGTTTATAACACTCCCTGCACAGCACCACTGTATGAAATATATCAATTCTATCTAACCGTATAATTGTCAGGAGGCAGCCCAGCACAGCACAACTGTATGAAGAGTAGTATTATTTCTATCTAACGGCGTCAGAATTGTAGGTATACTTTTTTAAATAATTGTGATCAAAGTTCTTATGACCAAGACCAGACATAAAAGTACCAATAACTTACGGTAAATTAACAATTATTACTAAGACATGCAGTTTAAACGGAATAACTTAAAACCACGTTCAAGGTGTTGAATTGTATCCCCTTTTTGATATAATTATAGAAAAGGACAGCTTGGGGGCATACAGATGATACAAGAAAAATATAAAATGTTAGAAAGCAGAATGTTAGTGTAGGCAAGCAGTTTTTCTTATAGTAAATTCGGTTAGAAACCCAAAAGAAAGAATTAGCTTTCAAAGCCCAGCCAATATATAAGTTAAGATCAATAAACCAAGAACCCACCTCGGTGGCGTAGTTGGCTAACGCGCTAGTCGTGCTAAGCCCGACTGCCGAGGACGGAGATATCGTGGTTCGAATCTCGGTCGGGTGAACTGGGAGTGGTTTTTCCTAAACGGTTTTCCACTCTCCCTCCATGCAAATGCGGGTTCACTTCCTCTATTCAACCTTCTCAATTCCTAATCCATTAGCGTAATTAGTACTTAAACGTGTAACCTGAACGGGTAGTAAGACGTGGTGCTAAATAAGTAAATAAATAAAAAATAAAATAAACCAGGAATTCCAATAGTAAAGCAACATTAGTTAATAATATTAAATTTAGGAAACTGTTCAACCTGTTTGCTGAAGATCTGTCACTAAGCAAGTATGGTTTTGTGTTTTAAAGTGATAAGTCATTATTTATAAGTAGTTGAGAAATATTTTTAATAAAATAAACAATATTATATATATTAACAGAGAAATATTCCATAATGGATTACAAACTTCAACGGCCTTGCTAAAGAGACTAGGCAATATAGAGGAAGTACCGTAGGTACTGTAAATACATAATTATTATCTTGAGTAAATTTATAGTAAAAGTAACAAAGTAACAGAAACAAAAGTTAAATCTGTATCTAATTTTATTCTAATTCCCACTAGTATTATATCAGAAATAAATAATATTATTATATTCCCAAACATTATTTTAGTTACCTAGAGCTAAATTAAATAACAAGTCTTAAAGATAAAGACTAGTAACTAGTTAATATTTCCTTGAAATGACATATTGCCACTATTCTCACTAAAAGTTAAAATTCCGTCAATACAAAATATTTCACAAGTCCAAAAGGGGTAAAAACAACATGAGTGTGTTTGAGATACACTCTTACATAAAATTAAGTCACTAACAAAAAAGGCCTTTCCTAAATCATAACATAAGATCATATTACGTAACTTCAATAAATTTCTATCATTCTTTAAAAAATGAATATGATATAATTAATAAAGTATGAATCCAAAAAGTAATTTTGACTGAAAGATTCCAAACACTAACGAGTATTATTTTATGAATTTTAGGTCGAAACTCAATCTTGTAGAAGTAAAGATTCAAACATAAATATAAATTATTTTTACATTTAGTGTACAATATAACGAATTAGATCCTCCTCAAGTGAAATCCTATCCAAGAGTGGTTTTACATTACCAATCCCAGGGTGTTAGATACAATAGTTGCCTCAGAAAATAATAGAGGGTACTTGAGGTAAGGGGAACAAAGGGGTAGTAAAGGGAGGAAATGTATGTTATCTGTCAGGTGGCGATTCTACACAACAGGCTGCTAAGTAATCTAAATCGACTATATGGAACATTCTAGGTCTGGATGGGACCTCATATCATCCTTCTGGAACATTCGGGAACTGCTACGAATTTTCTTTCAGAATATAACGGGAACTATTGAACAAAATAATATAACTATTACCACTTATAAATTAAAATAATCTAATTCATCAGCGCCAGTTTAAACACTCAATCGATATGACAGTAAGTTTTTAAGTATAATGGTTTTTTTAGAAATATATTATAATATGTTTAAATGATGGTATATTGAAAATTTTAAACTGGGTCAGGTGGAAATCAGTTTACTACGAGGGTAGTGTGTCAAATTTGGATTATAAAATTACTAAAGGTTTTTAATTCACTCAAACCCACTTCAGTAAAAATATGGTCTAAGGCGCTACTCTCACAATAGAATAGGCTGCCGAAGATCAAAGATCAGGGTTCGATCTTGGTCAGGTGCATTAAGGGTGTTTTTTCTAAATATTGTTACATTCTTCCTCCACGAAAATGTTGGTGCACTTCATTTAAATTAAACCTTCCTGATCTCTAATGAATTAGTATAATTGGTACAGAAGCGTACAGCCTGAACGGGTAGTAAGACGTGGTTAAATGAAAATAATTTTAGCCTTCACCAAACAAATAAAACAGGGTCACAACGGAATATTATTAGATAAATGAATAATATTTTAGTTGGCTTGAAGTTTCATTCATAACTACCATTTTTATAAGACAAACTGTAGTGTGAGTGTACTTTCCTCCATGTAGGCGGTGCCTTCAAGGTTGGGTGCTAGTGAGCGCGAATTTAGTGCGCTGATTTTGCAGTTTTTATAGCATAAACATTGTTTGAACAAAATAAATCAAATTTTTCTTCTAGAGAAACATAGAGTTTAGCTTTCTGCACGTGCCAATATCAACAGTTTTTGAATATCTGTCATGAGCATGGTGGCATTTGGTGACAAACTTTTTAAATTAAGAGAAAAAGTTGTCATTAAATTCCAGGACACATTTGACAGATATTCAATGACTGTTGAGATTATCATGTGCAGAAAACTAAACTATATGTTTCTATAGAAGAAATATTTGATTTATTTTGGCCAAAAATGTTTATGCTGTAAGAATATCAAAAATACTTCCCTAAACTCACGCTCACTAGCACCCCATCTTAAAAACAAACAAGGGTATATTGACTATTATTTGGTATCCAATGGTATACCTTACCACTAAGCTAAGGAGAGTAGCTATCGGGCTAATAACTCTCATGTGAAGCTTGGTATAAACTCACGAAGGTATTTGCTTTTTTAGCCTTATCCCAAACCACCATTTTTTGTGCGTGTTTTGTTTTGTTTGGGATTTCAAAGCGTAAATGGATTTTAGGATGATCCTATATTGTATGAACGACCGAGATTGCATTTGTGTGTGTGTGTGTGTGTGTGTGTGTGTGGGAGCTTGTTTTGTGTGTGTGTGTGTGTGTGTGTGTATAAGGCTGTTAAAAATATTGTTCCATATTCCTATTTATATATAGATTTAAAAATATAATTTTCAAACAATGGCCGTGTTGATTACGTGATACAACGGATGGGAAGGAGTTAAGCTGGCGAACGTAGTCGAAAGGATTGGGGTGGCCATTAAAATAACAAAAAAAAAAAAGGGCGAATAAAACGGAAAGAGGCGTCAACAATAATTTTAAAAAATATACATATTGCAGCTATGTAATTCGCTTTGTAAAACACAACGTGAGCCGAGTGACAAAAACAACAACAAATTAACAAAATAGAAAGTTGAATTGGAACTAATCTAAAATTGTTCCTTCGTTTAGGAATACGGAATTATTGTAGGATTGGGGCAAATGTTGGTGGGCATGAGGATCCATTTTAGTAAAAAAAAAATCTTAAAATATATTTATAAATTAAACATTACTATTTAAATGGCTGGTTTAAACGTTATAGATCTTGTAAATATACTAATTCGGAATTACATATGTACTAGTTAATAATTATTTGTATAAACAGTGAGATTTTTAAATAATGCGTTTTATCAAAAGCAATACAAGTTAAAAATTGTGTCTATACTTTATAGTAATTAATCTCACTGATACCTTTTATATAAGCTTATTTTTTTAATAATAGTGTTAAGAGAATGGTTATTATTTAATATTATCATATTTTAGTAAAAAAAATCCTATGCTCTTGTAGAAATTATGCTAAATGTGTTTACTCGAAAGTGCAATAATATGTGTTCAATGTTCATATCTCACTTAATTAACTTTAATTCAATAATGTATACGTATGTACAGTACATATAACCTTAAGAATCAAATTAGCTGAAATGTATTTAATAATTCTTAATACTTTACACCCACAGGGGTATCCAAGAAGTGTAAGACGTTGAGCTAGCATCACCTTTATATTTTGCTAGTAGGCAAGTCAGAGCTAAAATCACATTCCAGGTGCATTGAGGGTGGTTTTAAGCATGTGTTTTCTTACATCCTCCCACCCCTCTAATACGAGTGTATATACTACAGGGTACCTTCTTCATTTAAGTTAACATGAACTTTTTTGGCTAAACGTATAAGTGAAAATGAAAAATAAACCTTAGGCCTACATTTTTTACAAATGCACCGTGTGGTTGATTATTTTATTTTATGTATCTTTGCAACAAACTTATTCTGAAAAACATATTTGGTAAAACCACATACAATAACAATCTGCAACCGGAACAAATATCAAGCTTATCTGATCTGATTTTCTGGTTAGGGGGAGGTTGGAATTAAATTAACTGCTAGGTATTTTAAGGGTGTATGTTTTTGGCGCCTCACTTTCCTTACAAGCAAATGTGGGTATATTCCTTGGTTCAAATCCTGACCAAGTTAGAATATGACCCGATCTTATGCGTCTGTTTATAGATCAGTGCTAGATTTAAATATTTAAATATATTGTGTTCGGGCGTGAGGTAATTCCACGTTCCCTACCAACGATTATATTGGGTTTGATTTGAATGGAATATGTCATAAATTGAATATTACAAATTAATAACTAAGGCTAAGTCTATGAGAATACATCATTTTCAATTAAGAATTGAATCTAAATCCTGGCTAACTTACTCGAATTGCATCTGAATCGAATCCCATGCCTAAACAAAATTTTAAGTTGATTCCTAATCGAATATCATGCTAAATTTATTTTATCAAATCGAATCCTAATTAAATCCCATGCTTTGAAAAATTGGGTTAAATATTATGTTTTAAAAATAGATTTATATTTGAACCAAGTAATTTGTTTTAGGCTTACTAAGATATAGTTTCAAATAAAATTTGTGTTGAATATTTTACAATGATCAGTTTCCGAATCCAATAAAATCATAAATAATTTCAAAAAATGTTGATAAACATTTTAGACATATTTTAGGCTTATTAAAAAAAGTAATAAATAGAACTTATCTCAAAAAGTGAGAAATCAAATAAAGATCACTCCACTTTTTTAATCATAGTACAAAATATTCACCGTCACAAATAATTGTATTCCCGTGTGATTAATTTACGACCAGGACTCAAGTTAATTTCACTCCTCACTTTACCACGAATTTTGTTTTCAGTCTTATTAAATTAATTTGGTATGTATGTATGTATGTATGTATATATGTATATATGTATATATGTATATATGTATATATGTATGTATGTATATATGTATATATATATGTATATATGTATGTATGTATATATGTATGTATGTATGTATGTATGTAT